>PVKN010007793.1:0-26066 GCA_004027915.1 Capromys pilorides
GGGGGGAGGGAAGGAAGGGGACGGAGGGGAGGAAGGAAGGAGAGAGAGGAAGGGAGAGAGGGAAGCAAGCAAGAAAGGGCTCTGAGGACCTGTTCAGTCTTCTCTCAGCTCTTTCCAACTCCATCGCTTCCCTCAGCTGCCCCATAGACCCCACCATGACCAGCACAGGAGGCCACCACCTGCCCTGGGAGGCCCCTGGGAGAAGGAAGTGCGGTGGAGGCCACAAAGTCTCACACTCGCACTTCAATGTTCCTTGGAATGGCTGTGAGCCCAGGAAGGAGCTGCTGTCCAGAACTCTGCCTGGGCCCTCAGAAGAGGCAGCCAGCGGGGTGGCACTGAGTGATGGCCACATTTCCCAGCCTGGAGCGTAGTCTACAGAGGTCCTTGCACCTGTGTCCTGCCTGCCTAGAAGCAGTTTTCTTTCTGCCCCTCCATGCAGGAACCTGCCCTGGTCATGCACAGTGGAGCTCTCTGATCCTGCCTAGCTGGCTCCTGAGGTCACTATGCAACCACCACACCATGGGGACAAAAGACTGGGCAGGTCCCGATGCTGAGACAGCCCTCTGAGCAGGGACAAGGACCTCCGCTGACAAACCTCTGTGGCAGTGCAAGTGGGATTGGAGGTCCCGCTGGGTCTGTGAGGCTGCAGGCAAAGCTCCTAGGTTTACCAGCTGTCTGCTAACACCCCAGTGAGGGACAGGAATGGCCAGGTGCTCATCATAGAAACAGATCAAGCTCACGGGGCTGGCAGGAGGCCTGGAGAGCCAGTGGCTCTCAACCCTGGCTTCCCAGAACACTTGCCTGTCAGTCACAGCCCACAGCAGCCAAAGCTACTGACAGTGGAACTCAGCTCCGGGCGACTTCGAGGGACAGCGGGGCTGAAGGCCTCTGATTCAGTCCTTTGATATAAGATGTGTGGACCCTGGAGGAGCTCATGGGAAATGCAGGCTATTGGCCCCAAACCAGGTCTGCCAAATCGGAACCAGCATTTGGATGGGACCCGGGACAAGGTGTGCCCCCGAACTCTGAGTCCCGTGTTAGCCTCTGAGTTGCCCAGAGGAAAATAAGCAAAAGGCCAGGTGGGCTGTAGCTTAGTTAAATCCAAACTGCAGGCTGGAGAGGAAGCGCAGTGAGCTGTTGAGAGGTCACTCAAGGAGAAGCCGCCACCCTCTGGCCCCGCAAAGTGCAGGCAGGGCGGTCCTGCCTGGTGCAGAGTAGCATCAGTGAGCCCGAGCCTCGGGTGTTAGCAAGGCGGGGGTTCTGTGGTCTGCCTGTTTGCTCACCAGGCCTGGGATTAGCAGGAAAATATCAACCTGCTGCAGCCTCGAAATCATTACAAGGAAGCAATCCCCAAGGGCTTTCTCAGGCCTGGGCAAACAGCTTCCAGGGCCGACTGGAGGAGCGCTGCAGCTGGCTCCCCAGTGAGTCCCCTGCGGAGGAAGTGAAAGGCCAAGTGGGGCTGGAGGAACCAGGCGCTCACAGGCTCAGAGCAAGGGCACTCAAGCCAGAAGGCAGGCGAGGGGGTGCAGGGCACCGGGACCCTGGGCCTTCTCTGACAATGTGGGTCTGAAGGCAGGCTTAAACAGGGCCTGCCTAGGCCTCAATGTCGCTCCTCTGAAGAGCCAGCACCTCTGTCAGGTGGCCACAGTCTCAGAACAAAGGGGTATGCGGCTTCTCGGACCCAAAGAGACAGCCTAAGTGGAATTCTGCCCGAATATGCTTTCTCTGGTAAGCCCAAGAGCCTCCTATCATTTGGCAAAAAGCCGCTGAAGAGCGACTTCTGCCTCGGGTGTGGCAGTGTTAAGGAACATAATACAAATGGGAAGGCTTAATTTTAAAAGAAAAGCGGTTGCCTCTGGCGGGATGCCTACCATGACGTCAGGGCTTCTCTCCCGGAAATGGATCGAAACCCAGACTCCTGCCTACAACTTCAGGAGACCCACAGAGCCCGGATCCCCGGAACCCAGCTGAGGCTCCTCGGGAAGACCTCCATGCAGTCCTGCTGCCTCGGCTTCCCCACTTCCCGTCACACTTCTGACAGCACAGTCCATGCTCCTAGAGGGTCTCGGGGTCACCCTGCGCGGGCCCGGTGCTGCAGGTTGGAGTCTGACACCCGGGGCTGAGCAGAGGTGTGGGTCTCACGCTCCTGTGATGGTGGCAGAATCAGAAATAGGCACGTGACCACCTGGCGCCAGTAAGACTCCATCAAGATTAAGAGAAGGTGAAGGGCCTCTGCTCAAATTCATGGCGCCTCCAGGAAGGCTGTGGCCACCAGAGCCAGTCGCGGGCAGGAGCCCCCTGACGGCTGCAGAGGAGGAGCCCTGGGAATAGGCTCAACGCCAGGAAAGCAGAGCCCAGGGACGGAGCAAGAAAGCCGGTGCAGACGCAGCCCAGGGCCCCGGACTCCAGTGGCCCCACCCACCGTGGCCCGTGCCCAAAGCGGTGGGAGCCCCAAGCATGAAGCGGCGCCCCGGGCGACCTCCATTCGCCCTCTGGATGTTCCCGGGTCCTTCAGGCAGCTGCGGATTAAAGACGTCACTGTGCATGTGCTTGGTCTGACGCACGCGAACCTCCGGGTCTCGGTTCATCTCATACTCGCCCCTCCCAGACCCCGCTGTCAATAAAGGGTGGACACCAGGTCCCTCCTCTCCTGAGCGGTCACGTGTGTTATGGGCCACGGAACCGGGTGTACCCCGTCACGCCACAGCAAGCAGCATGTGTGAGTCTAATGGAAGTGGCCTCGCCTGTGGTCTCTTTGGAAAACGACTCAACAGCACAAGTGTCCGGAACCAACTTCCTATATAATTGTGACCGAAAGGCAGTGTGGTAAGAGTCGGTCCTGTGGCCTTGGCTCCCTTCCAGAAGCCTGGGCCATAAGAAGTAAACATTTGCCCCGCGTGGGCTGAGAGAGGGGGATGCACAGGAAGGCAGGGAGTAAAGGACCCAGAATGGCAGCCACTCACGGCGCGGCCCTGCCGCGACCTAGCTCCTGGGCCTCTATGAGAAGCCCCAGGGCACTGAGGCAGTGAGAAGCTGTGGGAAGGGACAGTGGAGCCCAAGTCCCGGGCTGGCTGTGCAGTGAGCATTCAGGTCCCCTCAGCCCCTGGGCTCCTCAGCAGAAGTCAAAAGGGCTCCAGTGAGGAAACACAAGTGCGGAGGGAGCGAAGGCAGCCAAGTGCCCTGGAAACTGGTGCAAGGGAGCAGTGTTCGGCAAGGCCTCAGCCACGGTGACGGCAGTGACAGCGGGCCCCAGGATGCTTCCTGTGCCTTCAGGCCATTTCACCCCCGAGCAAGCTGAGTCCCTATGCTGTGCCAGTCACTGTACCCAGAACTCCCTTCCCACCTAGGCCTCATGGGGACAAGCTATGCCTCAGAGGCCACCCCTGGGCCACTCCCAGCCCCACCTCCCAAGTGTCCCCACTGGCCATGGGGCCATGCCCGCCACCCACCATGCTGTCACGGTGAGGTCAGATGCTGGGGACTCAGGCACCGTGTGTGTGAGATGTTTGGGTGATGTTTAGATCTATGCCCTGCCAGTTGCAGAAGAAAGAGTAGGCATTTGTGAGCTCCTTCCAAGACATGTCTGCCTCCCAGAGCCCAGGCTGTGGCAGCTGCACACTGTCCCACTGCGCACGAGGGATTCTTCTCAGGTCTAACAGCTCTCACATGGAAATACAGCAAGGAGAGCAAAGATGATTGTGGTGCGTAGAGAGGAGCAATAGCACGGCCCCAAGGGAGCAAACCCGCAGAAGAAAACCTTGTTAAAAAGACACATACCCACCCGGGAGGGGGAGGGGCAGGCGCCGCAGTGCTCCCGGCTTCCTCCAAGACAAGTGGAACAGCTACTAAAGGGCCAGAATGGGGAGGGAGAGAAAGGAAGGAAACCTACCAAGACATAGAGGGTGAAATAAAGTGCGTTTGACCTGAAAGAGGGGCGCAAAGGACAGTTCTCGGCTCTTGAGAGATACTGAATTTGGCAAGATGAGGGGCTGAGATCAACAGTGAACATTTAGATCAGGGCCTGCGGCCTGGCCTGCAGAGCAAGCAGGACGTCCTCCCAGCAGATGGCTGCTATCACCCTGGGGCCAGCAGCAGATCCCAGAGTCATTGCCACTGCCCCTGAACAGGACTCTGAGCAGGACTCGCCTCCACCTCCTGACCCCTCACCCAAACCCCAGGCCCGGCCAGCATTTCCCTGTCCCACTTACCTTCTCCACACCAAATCTTAGGGTGACAGCATGACACTGGGCGGGGAGCTGGTGTGCCAAGGTCCGCTTCAGTGAGATGTGCAGAAGCACGGGCTGGGGTTTAACAGTGAGCTGCTCAGTACGCCGGCCACATCACAAGGCCGGGTGCCCTCTTGGGCCCAGCAGTGTAGAACACTCTCATCACTGTGCAAAGCTCTGTGACCAGTGCAACAGGCTAGTGGACCATTTGAGCCCCCAGTGGCACTCACGTGTCGATTCCCAGCTCCCAGCGTGAGGACAAGGCAGCTGGATCCACCCAGCTCTCAGGTCCTTGTTTCGGGGCAGCAGAGACTGAAGCTGACACACAGCAAGTGGTGAGGAATAACCAAACGCATGTTCATTAGAAAGGAGAAAGCTCCCTGCTAGTCAGAGGGAGGCGCTCCGTGAGGTGGCACCCCAGATGTTCAGGTCCAGTGGCCTTTCATGCAGTGTGGGGATCCAGTGTATGGGACAGAAAGCAGGGGTGTCCCCGGCTGCAGCAGGTCTTTGCTGTCCGGACAGCAAGCTGCCTTGTGTGCATGTCGCCTCCTCCAGGCCTCTCCCCTTGGCTAAGCACTGCGCTTTCTCTTGCATGTACTTAGGCTCCCTCGTTTTTGTCCATTTTGGTATGCTAACTCCTTCAGGCCTCTGGTTTTAATTTACCATACATTTCCTATTCAGGGTCCACCCGAGCCTCCCTGACCTAACTTCCCCAGGCTCCTACTGCTTCAGTGTCACTAACAGGACAGGTATCTACATACAAGGGAGCCCAGAGAACTCACCTGCTGGGAGGCAGGAGAACTCGGGCCCCCAGCCTGCAGCCTTCAGAAGAAGAAGCACTTCTGTTGCTTGTCTCTCACGGCCCCTGTGCAGTTGCAGCTGCCGACGTGGAGCCCCTACCTCGAGAGGTCCTTCCTCTTCCTCTCTGGATGGACATCCCCATGGCTTTGGATTCCCCAGGGTGCTGCTGGTCTGGCCTGGCTCAGCTCCCAGCTCTGCTGTCTACTGCCAGCCGCCCCCCTCTGGGGCTGCGAAGGGGTCGGTGACACAGTGACACAGAGGCCCAGCATGTTGCCTAACTATAAGCAGCTATGAGCACAATCAGCATCTTCTGACCAGGGACAACCTGAGCATGCCCAGTTGTCTCCCAGGCTCTGCACCCCTCCCCACCTGAGTCATGGATCTGGAAAACAGTGAGCTCTTGTCCCACGGGTCTCCACGGGCCTCCAGAGCCTCCACGGCCTCCACGGGCCATCATGGGGCGCGAATCCAGGTGACAAGGAATGTTAACACTCTCCTCATTTTGTGAGTTGTGGTGGTTTTCTGAAGACCCTGGGATGTGCCTTCCTGCTTGAGCTTCCATAAGAGAGAGGATTCTCTCAACATTGAGCAACAGGTGGAGCAGCTCCCCCTAGAGGTCCTGATCACCCTCCCGAGCTACCTCCAGGCCAGCCCAGCCCCCAGCATGCCGCGCCTTGCCCAGCTCAGCACAGCCCTGCAAGTCCACCTCCATACTAGGGCTACCCAGGGATGGCTGAAATCTCTGTCAAGGTCACACAGCTGCCCTGCCATCCCACTTCTCCCTCCTCCCAAGGTGACTTAGTAAGCATCCTGCCAGTGGCTCTCCATCTCAGAGTCTACACCACCCTGCCTGAGGCCCTCTTTAGCTGACCTAATCCAAAGTGAGGGAGGTGACAGCTGTCGGCCCACACTGACACTGCTGGGACCCCCCCCCAGCCCATCGGTGCCCACACACCTCCTACCACCCCAGCTCCCCCCCCAACCCCCCATGGATCCACTCTGCCAGCCTTTGAGGCCAGCTCCTTAGCCTTGTCCTCTGCACTGCTGGACCCATGCAGGAAGTGCTGTGTCAGGGGCCAGAGACGCTAGTGAGTGCCCGTCTCGCTGTGCAGCCATGCAGCCATCTCGGGGCTCACTATGCACCAGCTCAGCCCCAGAAGCAGTACAACCTGCCCACACTGCCTTCCTCCAGGGATTCCTGTGTCCTTCCTCTCACTGGGCTTGGCGAAGGCAGGGGGCAAGGTCAGAGCCCTTATAGCCAGTTTTCATGGTTACACTCTTGCTGACCTCCCTCTCCTTGAGGGGGAATGTCCATGGCCCCGCCTCTGAGTACGGCCTTGTGACTGCTTTAGGCAGGCAGAACAGAGGTGACATCAGGACCCTACAGCTGCTGCTGGGACAGAAC
This sequence comes from Capromys pilorides, assembly GCA_004027915.1. Classification (NCBI taxonomy): domain Eukaryota; kingdom Metazoa; phylum Chordata; class Mammalia; order Rodentia; family Capromyidae; genus Capromys; species Capromys pilorides. The sequence continues at coordinate 6,433 of PVKN010007793.1, forward strand.
TTAAGAATCTGGCCATCTCCTGCCTCTTGAGACCCCCACTCTGGAAGCCTTGAACTCTGCCTGTTGACCCTTGCTCAGCCCAGCCTGCCAGTCACTCTGCCACTCTGGCAAAGCCATCCTGGGTCCCCAGCCACCTATAGCTACATGCTGCTTCATGACCCATTGAGGATGGAAGCCCCAGCCGCCTGGGCCTGGCCTGAATCCAGAGGCCCTGAGCTCCTGGCTTCTGTGGGGAACCTCACCCCTGTCATCCCCGACTCAGGACACCAACTGGGTGGGCTTCATGTCCCCTACTCCACCAGTGTTCAGCAGTGGCAGGGGCCCCACTGCTTCAGTGAGAAAGAACCTCAATCCTGAATCTAAAACCCTCAATCCAGCTCAGCATAACTTTTTACAGGGTTTTGTTTTGTTTTTGGTAGAACTGGGGTTCAAACTCATGACCTTGCACTTGCCAGGCAGGCACTTGTACCACAGAGCTATCTCCCCGGCCCCTCTTACAGGGTTTTTATACATTAAAAATTATTCACAAACATAAAACTTCTGCAATGCAGCCATTTTAGTACAGCCCCCCATCCTGGAAACGAAGCACCTGCCAGCTGGGGCCCAGAGGGCAGGGTATAGCACTGTGTGTCAGGGGGCCACTGGCTTCAATGAATTTGTCACGAAGTAGTGCCACACAGGCGCTCTGTTCCTGTGATTCCACTTTGAGCCACATGTAGGTTCTGTGGGCAGCTAGGCTTCAGATCTCTCTGTCTCTTGAATGCCACAGGAGGGGGAGGGAGATCATCAAATCTTTGAAAACTAGAGTGACTGTTTGGAAATGGCTTTGATGGGGGCTGGGTGCCAGTGGTGCCTCTTTAAACCCCATGTGCTTTTCTTCCAGCTCCCGCTGGGTCAGAAAGACCCTGATTTTGTGGAATTAAACACAGGCTTCCAGCCTCAGTCGCTGGACCTCAGTGGGCATCAGGGCTCTGGGGAGAAGCAGATACAATCTCAGGCAGGAGCCTCAGTTCCACCAAGATCCAGGTCCCAGAGAGCTCTCCAACCTGCCGACCTCCGCCAGCTCCTCAAAAAGCACTAAGATCAGAAATACAGCAGGCACTAACCCTGGATATGACTTTCCAGGCAAACCAACCATGCCAGACCCAGTCCACAGCCATTCCCTCCATCAAGAGCTCCCTGGGGCCATTGTCCAACACCTTAACTTGCCAGCCTGGTACCAGGCAGTGAGGTTCAGCCCTGTCCCTCAGAGCCGCCAATGTTATCCCAAGCAGCCAATCCTGAGCCACTCCAAAGATTTCCTGTGAAGCCGCCATCCTTCCACCTAGCACAAGCCAAGATCCATGGATCTGTCAAGGCTCTGGCCCACGGCTTCCTGCTCCACTGTCCAAGTGCCACCCTTCCTCTCTGTGTCCCCAGCCCAGCAGCTTGGCCGGTCCTTGCGAGACCATGAATATAACAGACCATCCACCCCATGGCACTGACCCCTGCCTCGTTGGCCTAGGCCCACCTGAGTAGTCATCCAACACTTTAGAGGGAGACCTCTCAGCCTGCTGGGGTGCTGGCCCGGAACACCGCAGGCAGGAGTATTTACGACAAACAGAGACAGCTCTGGAGGCTAGGGATGTACTGTTGGGAAAATGCAAGCCAAAGCAAATAAGATGCTGGCTCTGTAGAGCCACAGGGATGGCTACAGGCAAAGTCAGAAAACAACAGGAATGCAGAGCAAAAGCAGCCTTCTGCCTCCCTTACAGAAGGGCTATAAAAGGCAAGGCCACTTTGCGGGAAGACTGGGAAGCTCCTGAAAATGTCAAACACAGTCACCACGTGACTAGCAAGTCCCCTCCAAGGAGTCAACCCAAGAGAAAGGAAACAGACTCTTAAAAATGCGGACACAGGTGTTTCTAGCAGCATTATTTCTCATAAGCCCCAAGAGACAGCGCCCAAACGTCCATCCACCGGTGATGGACAGGCACAGGCAGCATATCCACACAGAGGGAGGCTCAGCCAGGATGTAGTAGAGCCGGTGCCAGCACTAGGAGGAGGACCTGGGGACAGTCCCTCCTTGTGCGTGGGCGTGTGGGACAGGCAAATGTACAGAGACCAGGAGGGAACAGGCAGAACTGGGGGGCAGGAAATGACTGCACAGGCAAGGAGCTCCACTGGAGGGTGAACACAAACAATGTCCTACCATCAGTTGTGGAAATGGGTATGCAAATGTGTGGCTATATTAAAAATCACTAATTATGTTTTAAATGGATAAATTGTATAACAATCACATAGATGTGAATAAGTCATATAATACATATGAATTATGTATCATGTTACTTGCAGTCAAGAGAGACAGGCCAATGGACAGACAGACAGATGCTGAGAGGAGCTGCTGGGTGTTGGAGCCACATAGCCCACACTGGACACTCACTCGCACTACTACCTCCTGGCAGAAGGCTCTGCCCTGCCACCTCATTTAACCTCTGAGCCTGTGTGTCCCAAGGGCCTGCAGTCTCCGGGGAGAGACATCAAGCAGAAAGAGGAGGCAGATGGGCCAGAAAGATACCTCAGTCTACACACCTGCCTGGTACGCTCAAGGATTGGGGTTCGATGCCTGGTACCACATGCCACTCCTGCCCCGGAACCCTGGGCACACCATGGCAGTCATGGAAAACAGGCAGGGTGGCACACACCTGCAATTCTAGTACTGGGGAGGCTGAGACAAGAGCATCACTATGAGTCCAAGTTCTATAACGAGACCCAGGACGGCTTTGCCAGAGTGGCAGAGTGGCTGGCAGGCTGGGCTGAGCAGGGGTCAACAGGAAGAGTTCAAGGCTTCCAGAGTGGGGCTCTCGAGAGACAGGAGATGGCCAGATTCTTAAGTTCTGTCCCAGCAGCAGCTGTAGGGTCCTGGTGTCACCTCTGCTCTTACTAAATATGTTTATTATAAAAAGATAGGAGGCAGATACCAGGTAGGGGCAAACAGAAGCAAAGCAGCTCACTGGTATGTTCTGCATACTTGGGTTTCAGGTAAGATTCCCTTTGAAGCCACCACTCTCAGGCTGCAACAGCAGCTTCCAGAGCTGCTTGGCTCTGCAGCCACCTCACGCACTGCCCCTCGGGATGACCGTGGCCTCTGCTAGGGGCACCTGTCCTCCTGGCCCCAGGGAGCTGAATTTCCCATCACTCCCCACCCACCGTCTCCAGGTTGGTGCTGCTAATGGCCCAGGGCTTCTGATTCTGCCTGGATCTTTCGCACATGTCTGGATTAAATTTGGATCTTCCAAAAGCGTCAGAGACTGTGGCAGGAAGTGAGGTTCTGGGTGAATGTGCCAAATGGAAGCCTCTCCTCATCACACGTTCGCCTTCCTCGGTGACTCAGGCTGTGTCTTACACAAATGCGGACATTTTTAGCCTGATGGCAGGGAAAGACACCTGCTGGGCAGCAACCTCTGCTCCTGTGTGTCTGTCGGGTTCACCGCCATGCACGGGGAGCCAGGGGCCCCGGTTCTTGGCCCCCTGATCCACAGGGCCAGGCTGGGACAATGTGGGGACCAGGGAACAGTGTCGACCAGGAGGTACGCTGGCCCCCATAGTGTCCCCAGCCTCCTGTCTCTGTCTGCTCAGCCCCATCACAGCAGATGGGCTCACTGGGATCCTCACTGCTGTGACGCTTTTGGCAATGACAGTGACAGCCCCCTCTGGGAAGCGACAGAAAGAGCTGAGGCAGGATCTCATGGCAGATGACTAGAGGGAGACGTGGAGAGAGCTGGTACACCTGTCCTGAAACAGGATGACAGCTGTCACAGCCAGCACTCAGGTGTCCAGGAGACGAGGGTTGGGGACCGGATGGGCGAGCCGAGGGGAGGGAAGGAGTCCTCCGCCGTATCTGCAAGTGTCTGTGCCACCCCGATTCCCTTGCCCTGCAGCAGACACCACCCCAATCCAAATCTCGTAGAGTGCGTCATAGAGCACTGGGAGGATGGAGTGCAGAAGGTCTGCATCACAAAGGAGATAAGGGCTCAGGCCCCGGAAAACCCTGCTTCGGCCTCACTGAGACATCACACTGTACCCCTAGTTCTTTACTTGTTACCTGTTCACCTAAACATTTGAAGCCAGCCATAAGCCAGGCATGGCAATGCACACCTGTACCAGCAGCAGCTGGGAGGCCGAGGCAGAGGGCTGCAAGTTCGAGCCCAGCCTGGACAACTGTGGCTCAGTGTAAAGATCCTGGGTCAGCCTCCAGTATCACCAAAAAGTAACAAAGAAACAAATCAACTTTAACCCCAAGGACTCAGGACTTGACATTTACAGGTAACCTAACTCCAAAGGTCCAACACCAAATCCACACGTGCTGCCTGCTTCTGTGGCAAGGGTTGGCAGGCCAGAGGGTGAGCCTGGGAACCGCAGGGCATGAGCGGTGGCTCTGCAATCCCCTGAAAACAGCCGCTCCCCAGCCACCAGACAGGAAGTATGGGGTGGAGAGTCTGGCAGAGCCCCAGGCAACATGGGGCCCTCGCCAGAGCCGCCCGACAGAGGCAGAATTGGAATGCACTCACACAAATGCCAGGCAGTGTTTCATATCTGACACTCAAATGTACTGAGTGAGATGGTACTTAGTTTACTAATTTTTTTCAGGTAGAGACAGGGTCTCGCTATGGCTTCAGGTGGACATTGGGCTTGGCACAGTCCTCCTGTTTCAGCCTTCTGAGTGTTGGGGTTACAGGTGTGTGCTACCAGGCCCAGCTTCTTTGCTAAGTCTGGCAGGTCCATGGCACTGTTTCCCAGGGAGATGGAAGACTCCCTTGCCCTGAGCGTGGAAGGTCAGGGGCAGATGACACTGGCACAGCCCAGGGCTCGAGGTGGAGTCTCCTCAGAGGACTGGGGTGGCTGATGACATGACACCCCAGACCTGACTGCGTGTGCCAAGCTGGCCGCCCCGCACCTTCCAGCCTCTGCTGTGAGCCAGTCCCGCTCCCAGCGCCTCACACATCACCTTTCCTGCCCACCTGTTACTCTCCTCTGCCTGGAGACTGCAGCAGCCCAAGGAGGTTCTTTTCTCTTGATGAGGGGACACAGGCAAAGGACCCATGCAGGTGGCAGCTGGCAGAACCCAGAGGAAGCCCAGCTGCTTGGGCCCTAACCTGAACCCCGAACCATCACACTCTTAAGCCCATGTTACCTGACTGACGTGGCTGAAGCAGGCGGGTTGTTGTTTCATTGCATTGAAACCTCTCCCAGAGAGGCTTCCGGAATGCCCTCTGCCACCACCAAGGTACTTTCAAACTTGTGGCTCAAGAGGGCTGCTGCAAACTCCACCATCACATGGGCATCCTGAGCAGCAGTCAGGAAGGAGGATGCAGAAGCCTCAGGCCTCCACTGTGACCACTCGCACTTACCCTTTAGCGAGTGATGTCTTGATGGGCTGGCAACAGTTGAGGGTCACCAGCAGCCTCTGCGATGCTGTCTCTGAAGTGCAGCATCTCCCAAGTGGGCCATGTCCCCCCATCCTGTGTGGAGCGCTGTGTCTTGCTATGTGGCCCCTTGGCCGTGGGTACCAGGTAGAGCCCCTGACTGGTCCACTGTCACCCAGCTGAGCACTGCTCTTGTGAGGTCTCAGGCTCGATAGCTCAGGGTTGGCCTTGTGGGGGCACCTTGTGGGGCTCTCAGCTGAGAACTGGGGACAGAGTCACAGGCTTGCAGACTCAGCCTGGGGCCGAGGCCGTGCCTGCAGGGGTGGACAGCCAGAAGTCCCAGCAAGCTCCTGACAGAGCCTCAGGCAGCACCTGGTCCTCCTGGTCCCCAGGGGCCTGGGCTAATATGGTCAGCCCAAGGAGCTCCACCTGGGAGGCTGTGGCAGGAAGGCTTCTGCTGAGGCTGGGGGACTCCAGAGCGGGAGGCCGCAGGCTGCCACCAGGGTCTGAGAACAGTGTAGGGGACACGGAGGGACAGAGGGATGAGCCCAGCCCTACTCTGCCCACCACTAACAGGGGCAGGGAAGATGCTGTGGGGCCCGGAGCTGAGGCCCCACAGAGAGCAGGAGGAGCCCAGCTGCAAGAGGAGCTGGGTAGAGGAGGTGGAGGGGGCAGTGGGGCTATTTCCCTGGGGAGAGACCCTAGTACTGCACAGGTGACCCTTCTGGGCCTCAGGCTACAGCTCAGGACCTCTGGGAAGTGGGTCCAGCTTTGGGGGCTTCAGGAAGAAATGTCACTTTTTTTGCGTTTCAACTCTACACTCCATTCCTCTGAAAACACTAGGCCTTTCCAGGTGTGGAGGTACGCTCCCTAGATTCCAGCACTTGGAGGCTGAGGCAGGAGTATCTCCACGAGTCTGAGGCCAGCCTGGGCTATGCAGCAAAAACTTGTCTCAGAAAAAAAAAAACATGAATGAATGAATGAGAGGAAGCAGTCTCTGCTGGCACTGATGCGAGTGTCCGTGGCACTCTAGTAGAATGTGACCCCCAAGTCAGGCTTGGACTCTGGCCCACCTGGATTTCTATTCGGCTCTGTGACACTGGATAAGTTCCTGAACCTGCCTGTGCCTCAGTTTCCCATCTGGAACCTAAGGGTGACAAGTGGACATGCTATGAGGGCTTTCCTGAGGCTTTCATCACCGGGGAGGTGAGCGGCCTCAGGACGATGTTAGGACCAGGGGTGCTGCAGCTGGGCTCCAGTGCGGCCAACACGTGGGGGGAATGGAGGCCACCTTCCCACTCTACGCTTCATGCCCTCCTTTCTGCAGGCAGGTGGCGGCCAAGCTGAATGGGCTCAGGAGCGTGGCACCACTGCCACCTGGTGGCCACACTGCCACCTGGCCCACGCATGCTCTGAGGAGGCCAGAACACAGGGCCTCCTGAAGGCCTTTCTGACCCTAGAAAGGGCCCCAGGGTCTGTGCCCCTGAGCCCTGAGTGTCACCAGCATCATCTCCTCCTGTGTAGGAGCCAGAAGGGCCGCAGGGTGGGCCTGCAGTTACCACCCCACACTCCCAAAGGAAGGGGGAACCAGAGACCAGGGTGATTTAAGGGGCTCCAAGTGAGTTAGCCAGAGTCAAATCAGGGAGGTGTAAGTGGGCACCACCCTGGACACTGCTGCGATGGTGCTCTGGCCTTGTCCCTTGGCACCTGCCAGTTTCTTGGGTGGGGTGGTACATCCATCCCAAGGCATGTCAGCTGCTGCCACAACAGTGCTGCCTATTCTCTGAGAAGTCCCTCTCCCCCACGTTGCACCAGAAGCCACAGGTGATGCAGGCCCATCCTCCAGGTGCAGCTCTGCCCTGCTGTGGATTTGTATCCCCAGGCTGCCCTGCCAGGCCAGCTGCAGCCACACCTGCATGGTGCTCTTCCCCGACACCTCTTCCTCCACTTGAGCACTGCCCTACAGGTGGCCCAAATCTCCAACTCAGGCTTCACTTCTAGGGGCCACCTAAGGTGGCCATGTCCTACCCCTGGACTAGGAAACCAAGTGACATTTTTCTCAACCTGGCTTAGGACAGGCTCCTCAGAGCCCTCTTTTTGGTAAAGCCTCAACTTTATCTTAAGAAACGCTGACCAACACAATGACCTGCTCCGCCCTAAAAGATTTGAACAACTAGAGACTTGGTTTCTAACAGCTTGAGGCTGCCCTGGGATGACGCCTTGCATGGCCACCTGAGGAGGCCTGCAACTGCCATTTGTCCACTCAGAACTCGGTAACAGACAGGCCCTGTAATCCTTGCCCCATTAGAACAGAAGCTTAGAAAGCTCACACATAAATCCTTCCTCTCTCCCTCTGGGGTCTCCAAGTGTTACCAGCAACCCAAGGCAAAATCCTGACTCTGGGACTCTCAGGAAACCAGAAGCCATCACCCAGCCCCTCAAAGAGGGAAAAGACTGCATCTCCAGTCACTGTTTCCTCACTGGGATGCAAGACCCCATGCCCATAACTTAGAGGAAGAGAGGTTTGGTTTGACTCAGAGATTCAAAAGTTTCAATCCATGGTTGGCAGGCTCAGAAGCAGAACCAGCCTGCGGGCAGGGCCTGGACAGAGCAGAGCCATTCACATCATGGCCAACAGCAAGCAGAGAGCAAAGCAAGGTGCAGGGAGGCAGGGAAATCCTTCCAAGACATGACCCCAGAGGCTGGACTCTCCCAGCCAGGCTCCGCCCCCAACAGCAGGTCAGCCACGCCCCCAAAGTCGTTCCTCTGCCAAATCCCCCACTGCAAGTGCTTGAGGCCTTGGGAGGACATTGTCCACCTGGACCATGACAAATGGTGACTTGAGAAATGATTTTGCCCTCACTTTGGCCCGGACCAGGAAGATCACTAGAGATCTGCCTGCTGTGGCAGGTTAGGGCTCACCAGGGTGAGCAAGAGGGCGGGATGCGGGCACTAAGGCTGCTTCATGCTGTCTGGGCACCAGAGGCTGATGTCTACTTCTGCTCCTGCTTGAAGAGAAGCTGGGAAGAAAATAAAACGCAACTCAGGATGTCTGCTTTGGATGTTCCAGATACTTTTCTTAACTTTTCAATGTTAAGAGACAGGACCATCCTGTCCAGGATAGGAGAGCCACGTTGTCCTTTGTCAAAAAGGATGCTAAAGTTCATGTAGCCCAGGGACATAGGTCCTTCACTGTTCTCCAGCATCGGGATGACAGATGTGATCAAAGAGTTTGCCTCAGAGGGGATGAGACGGAGCAGGGGGTCACAACCAAGCAGTCTCCCCAACAGATCTGTAGCTCCCTCTGCCCAGGGCCCACTGAGGTCATCAGTTTAGAAACACTTCGTGTTTGTCTCATTACATTAAGTCTTTATTTGCTCGTTCACACCAGTACAGACATCCGTGTGACATGTGGGATGCGGTCAATCTGGACCTGCGCGCACCCACAGAACACAACCCAGCGCTCCCACTGCTCCAGAAGAGGCCCTGCACGGCTTCCCGCTCCAAGTCGGCACCCTGCTCCCATGCAAGGCTCGGGGACCAGGTGTGCCAGCCCCTCCAGCACCACATGAGCTAACAGGACCAGTACTTCCTGGTGTCTATTCCCGCACTTCACCAGTGCTCTCGACAGTCACCCGGGGCCCTCTGCAAACTGAGGAGCTGCTCTTTTTCATCTCAAGTGGGATCCTATTGTGTGAATGTGCCTCACAAACTGTTCACCTCCTTTCCTGCCATGAATACTGATTATCTCCACATGGGAGCTAATGAGTACAGGTGCGAAGGGCACCAGGCACAGTCGTTGAAGTTGGTTTCCTTGTGGCTCAGGGACACTGGGTCATGGGGGAAATTAGCAATCAGAGTCAAACACACCCAGCAGCCCTGGCTGGTGATTCGTGGAAGCTGTGGTTTCTACCTGGGGCCATTTCTGGACAGGATCTGAGCTGGCAGGGAGGTTCTGTCCCCACCCTCTGCCCTGGGCTCCCTCGCTGCCAGCACCAAGTCCCCATGGCAGCCAGGGGCATAAGCACCTGCCGGTTTCTTTTTCTTTGCAATCTGCTAAGAGATCTTATTCTGCTCAGTAGTCAGCAGATACTGAGCAAGGGACATAGCAGCAAAGAAAGATGAAACGAAAGCACAACAAACAAAAGCCAAAGCCTATGTGGATGTGAGACTGAGGAAGAGCTGCCCTTGGAGGTAGGCGGCATCTAGAGACAGCTGCCCACCTTGGCCTCTGTGTCTGTGTGACTCACTCCACCCACAGCCAGGCCAGGTAGTATCCATGCACCTGTCCCCTCATGCGCAGTCCTCCAACCTCTGCCCTTTGACCACTGGCCTCCAGGCCACTACAGATGGGCATTGCCTCCGTAATCCCTGGCTCCCAGGCAGCCACAGCAGCCGCCCCACTGATTTGTGCCAGACTTGTGCTGTGTCACTGAGACCTTGGGCTCTTTGTTATTGCAGCCAAACCCTGTGATGCTGACTGATGCAGAAAATTAGCACCAGCAAAAGGGAAAAACCTAAAAGGTGACGTCACAGGCAAACAGGTGGAGAGGAGATGACAGAGCTGGGATGGTGGCACCCACGTTCACAATGCATGTGGGAAAATCATCTTCTGTGGTGGTGTGAGAGGTGGGTAAACCTGCCTCTAGGAGAATGGTGGAAACAAGATAGTACCCACCACTGGGGGGCCTCTTGGGCAAGGTGGCAGCATGAAAAGTTCCTAAATGATGCCTTGCCATCAAAACAAAGCTGAAGGGCAAAGCCGAGAAAAGTGCAACGATGCCTTACTGAAAAATTCACCTGTTAGCCAGTCATGGTATGGTACACACACATCATCCCCATACTCAGGACGCCAAAGCAGGATGCTGTGAGTTGGAGGTTAGTGTGGGCTACACAGTGAGACTCTGCCTCAAAAACAAGCAAAAGCCAATCATTTATGGGTTCTTACTATGAGAAAACCATACTGAGAAAGCTTTCGGGTGCAAAGCCCACCCAGACTCAGCATGTGGTAAAGATCAGATGCCAGCAGAGCTCAGAGCACCCCAGACAGCAAGGTAAAAAGGGGAGGAGATAGGGAGGAGAGGGAGACAGCAAAGCAGCACAGGGAGCCCGAGAGCCTGGTCCAAAGGAGCTGCATTTGCAGGATGCCTAGGACCAAAGACAGTGAAGCCTCCAAGTGATTGAGCCACCAGAGAAAGGATCCTGGACACAAAATCTGTGCCCAACCCTGCCCCACAACGTCCCTGGTTGGCAGAGAGTGCACTAAGACAAGTATATCCCCAGGGACAATGTGTCCCCACCCCCAGCTCAGATCAGCTGTGAAAGCTCTGGAGGAGCAAGAGCCCGCCAAAGCGGCCCAGGTGGGATAGGGTGCAGCTCTGACTCCTGCACCAGGGGCACCCACAACACCACCTGGGGATTCCACCTGGAGGTCCCCTGGGGTCCAGCTACAGATGTAAATTTTGGGGTTCATCATGACTCATGAGGTGTGCATTGCTATAAACCCAGAGGTGGTCAAGAAGAGAAAGTGGTGAAGGAGCCTGAGACGGAGGATTCAGGGGTAGTGGACACCCAGGAGCACAGAGGCTCCAGCACCACACGCACAAAGCACACCAAGGAGCGGCTGAAAGCGCAGATGGGTTTCTGTGCCAGAATGTGTGCGCTGTGGTCTTTACAGCAGGGCAGAGCCCAGAGTGAGAAACAAACTCATCCCAGTAGAGCAGAGCCGTGGGGCAGAGCTGTGAGGCAGTGCTACCGCAGGGTAGTGGAGGAGTAGGGGGCAGAGCCACAGGGCCAGTGCACCTGCGGCAGGCATGGGGACAGAATTGGCTGCTGGCAGCTCCAGCTGGGCAAACCAGGTCATCACTCCACAGACCTGGTGATAAGCTTGGCCAGCCTGGACTCCCTGAGTGCCAAGAGCCACCAAGACCATATTGTCCTCTTCCTCTTCTTTCCCTTCCTCTTCTTCTCCTTCTTCTTTTAAGGGTTTTGCTAAAAGGTATTAACAGGCTTCGGGGGCATGATTTCTTTGTGGAGTGGTACTGAGAACAAGGCCACCCCTGGGGTGAAGCTGGGCCACTGTGGGGAAACCATGCAGCTGGCTGCCTAGGGAATGGGTGTAGGTGGCTCCTAGACAAGACTGGGGCCAGAGCCTGGTCCTGTGCAGGGTCCACTGTGAAGTGAACATCAGCATGTGATGCCCTCCCCCCCTTCCCGCCCAGACCTATGTTAACCATCACTTTGCTTCTGTAGCTTTGCTCTGTACTGACTCCAATGAAAGATTATCCCAACAGATAAAAACAACATAAAAGTGGAACTGGCATTGTCCTGGGCTCTTGTTCCAAGGAGCAGCCAGAGTAAATACCCTTTCTCCTACTCTGTGTCCCAGTGGCTTTGTTCCGGGTCCCATGCAGTCTCCTGCTTCACTGTCGCATCTGCATGTCAGCTTGGCGTCCCTCATGGGTGCAGAGACACGGAGCCAGGAGAAGCCAGAGCAGAGAGAGGTGCCATTTACTCTTGAACACCGATGAAAAGAACCCTCACCTCACACCTAAGTGTGCTGTAGGGGATGCAGGGAGGACAGCAGAGGCCAAGAGGGATCTCTGCCCACAGGAGGAGCTGGCGTTGTCAGGGGCTGCTGGTGTTTAGCAGTCAGAAAGCTTCAGTCCTCAGGTTCTTCCCACCTCACCCTCAGTTAATCTAGTTGTGTCTTCCATCTGATCATTGTTCTCCCCTTCTGGGGCGCTGGAGGGTGAGCCCAGACCCTTGCACTTGCCATGAACACTACCACCGAGTCAGCCACATCCCGGCCTTTTTCATCATCTTCATTGCAGGCAGGCTCTTGCTAAGTAGCCTAGGTTGGCCTGGGACACACAGCAATCCTCCTGCCCCAGGCTCCCAAGCAGCTGAGGTTCCAGGATGTATGCCATGCTTCTTTCTGACCTCTGAACACAAGTAGCCTCTAACAACACCAGCTCCTCCTCAGCTGCTTGGAAGGCTGGGCAGGGGATCACACATTCCAGGCCAACCTAGGCTGCTTAGTGAGAGCCTACCTGCAGTAAAGATGGAAAGGGCTGGGACGTGGCTCGATGGCATAGTGCAAGGCTCTGGGCTCAACCTCCAGCACCCCAGAAGGAGAGAACAGTGATCAGATGGAAGACACAACTAGATTAACGGAGAGTGAGATGGGAAGAAACCTGAGGATTAAAGAGAAGCAACGTATGATCGAGAGGTGGGCTGGGGCAACTGTGCGGGCCTATCGGGTGGTCTGAGTACATGGAGCTGTGTGAAGTGGGGTGCACAGTAGCTATGTGGGCTTCACTCGGGCTGTGGTTTGGCTTTGTGCATGGGTGGAAGAACAGGAAGTAAGGGAGTGAAAACCCTGCCAGGAAGGGATCACTAGCAGTGACCATAGTAACAGCTGGGTAAGGATGGAACAAACACTGGAGGGCAGGTAGACACCAACAAAGAGACGAGTGGTAAGACTGACAGATTGAAGACCCTACTGAGATTTCAGCTTGTTGGTGTTGGGCGGCCAGAAGGTGTGAGCAAGAAGCAAAGCCAGCAGATGGTGGTCAAGGAAGGAATGCTGACGTTAAGATTATGTAGGAGTTGCAGCTTTGCATAATGGCAAGATCTGGGCTGCAAATGTAGTAGCCAATGGCAAAGTCAGACTGAGGACAAGTTTTTGGAAAGAGAATAGAAAGAGGGGCTGGCTGTGAGAAGGCGAGTTTAGGAAGGGGGCAAATGTGCACGGAGCACATTCAGGAGTACCATTAAGGGTTCATTGGTTCCAACGTCTAGGCCACAGGTTCAGTCAGGAGTCCAGGATCAGGGCCAGAGCTAATTTTCAAGGCTTTGTTCTCATTTTGGCCCATGTTCTCAAACTGCAGCCCCAATCCTGACCTTGATCTTCAATACGGATGTTTGCTGGAACTCAGACACACATACAACAGGGTGTTGGAAATGGACCTTGCATCTGCACCACAGACATTGAGGCTTGAGTTTCAATATCAGTCTTAAACTCTAGAGTTTGAATTTGGTCTAGATCTGAGCCTTAGATCATAGCCCATTCCTTGGACACTGACTTGGAATTCTGACCTGGAAATCTGACATTGAGGTTGTACCTGGTGTCCTCCTGGACCCTGAACTGAACTTTAAACTCAGATCTAGAGCTAACCTTGGACTCGGACGCATAGCCCCTCCTTGTGGACCCTGGACCTGGACCTCAAACCTGAGCCTAGATTCTCATTTGAACACAGATGCTGGCTGTGGTGTATTTCTAACAGGTGGTCAACTTACCACACCCAGCTGAGTTAAACTAGCATGGTCCTGGGTGTGGGAGGCCCACCCGAGGATTGTTGTCAGCAGCATAAAGGCAGAGCAGGAGAAGCTGCTGAAACGTTGTTAGGGATGCTGTTCGGAGACACGTTGAAGCTATTGGAGCTGTTGGAAGCTTCTAGTTCTCTTGGGCTGCTCTGTTGGAGGCCCTTGTCATGCTGGCTTTCCCAATGAACTTTGGAGAAGCTTGGGTCCTCATCTTGAGCTGGGTCCTGACTTTGGCTCTAACATCACGTCAAGGAGACTGGGAACGTCTCCAAGGTCTAGAGCCAGTGTCATGGTTTGAGGTTTTTGTCAGTAATTCCCAGCTCTGGAGGGGAAGGTGGTGCAGTGCTCAGCATCATGAAGCTTGTCGCATTGGCTTTCCTGGTGGGAGCTCAGCTGGAGGAGCTCGGGACCTCACTGTCACTGAGGATTGCTGTGGTACTTTTGGGGGAGCTCTGGGGCTTACCTTGAGCATTGCTTCCTAGCTCCAGCTCTAAACTCTCAACCTGCTGGCACAAATCCTTCATGGCACAGACTTCCTACCTTCTACCACTGACCTTGGGTCTTCCCAGCACAGATCCATGAAGCAGACCTGCATGAGACTTCATTGTGGGCTCTAGACCTCAAGCTGGACTTGTGGAAAGCATTGTTATGAGCTCTAGGTTTCCAGCTGGACTCATGCAGGACATTAGGATCTGGGCCCTCAGCTGAACTCTTTAGTGAGTGGATAGATTTCCTGTACTTGTAGTATGTGATTCTTTTTTTTTTTTTTTTTTTTTTTTTTTTTTTTTTTTTTTTTTTTTTTTTCTTTTTTTCAGTACCGGGGATTGAACTCAGGACCTTATGCTTGCCAGGCAAGCACTTATTCCACTGAGCTACCTCCCTGCTCCTATGATTCTTGAGTGATTCACTACAAAACACTATTATAAAATGTGTCCTGTACTATATTGTTTACCTTGCAAAAGTCCCAAACCATGACACTGGCCCAAGACCTTGGAGACTTTTCCAGTCTCCTTGACGTGATGTTTGAACTGAAGTCAGGACCCAGCTTAAATCTTAGCTGGACTCTTGGATCTTGCAGCTCTTCTTTGAACCTGATCCTTGGACCTGAATTTATCTACGACCTTAACATGACCTTATACCCGGACCATGGCCATGGAGGTGGACCTTCGATTAACAATAGTTGGCATCTTTTCATGTGTTTGCCACCTGTATATCTTGTTTAGTAAAGTTTCTGTTCAAACATTTTACCATTTTATTTGGGCTGTTTGTTTGCATTCTGAATTTTTAAAACTCTATAAATTCTAGATACAAACCTTTTAACAAATATTAATTTGTGAATATTTTCCCAAGTCTTTGGCTTAATTTTCATTGTGTTAATGGTGTCTTTAGGAGAGCACAAGTCCTTAATTCTGCTGTAGCCTAATTTATTAAAATTTCTTTTTACAAATAATTAGGTGATCTTTGTCCATGCCACAAGCTTTTTTTCTATGTTTTCATCTAGAAATGTTATAGTTTTACATTTTACAGTTAAGTCTATGATTTTTTGGCTAATTTTTTAACTCTTTTGCTTTGTATGTAGATATCCAATTGTGGTGGTAACATTTGTTGCAAAGAGTATCCTGTCTCCATTGAATTTGTGTTCCTTTGTCAAAAATTGACACTGTATGTGTGAACCTGCTTTTAGACTGTTCTGTTCCACTGATGGACTTAAAATTTCTCTGTACGGCAATGTTTGGTTATTATAATTTATAAGAGCTTTTGAAAGCAGATAAATAGATAAGATCAGCTTTTCAGTCTTGTCTTTTCCAAGTTGTGGTTATTCACAGTGATTTAATTTTTTAACTTTAATTTCCAAATTTCCATTCCTACAATACACAAATACTAGATACTAGTATATAGAAGTGTTATTTTGGCATCATTACTTTTACCTTACAGTTCTGATGGACTCATTAGCTCTTATAACTTCTTGGGCAGATTTCATTTCTTGTTTATCTTATATTTTATTCTTTATTGTATATATTGGGTTTCTCACATAAGAGAAACTCTGTGATATATAAGCCTGTGTGTCTGACAGTGGGTCCATTTTTCTACAGATGACTCAGATGTACCTTTCTTTATGGCGGAGAGGATTCCGTCACACTGTCCTCATCCATTTATCTGTTGATGGACACGCCGGCCATGCTGCTACACACAGAAGGGTGCGTGCCTAGCGTCTTGTTTGTCAGCAGCATTTAACTTTTCCTTCTCCCCAATGCCCCTGTTCCTTCTTCATGTCTCGTCGCATGGGCTCCGTTCTCCAGTTCAGGGCTGAGTGGAAGCCACGCGCAAACACCATGTCGCACTCTCCCAGATCTGAAAGGAAAAATGGTCAGCCACTGGCCACTGAGGGTGAAGCTCTTCGCAAGGTGGAGGAATGTCCTCCTGTCCTCAAATAGACATGCCCTTAATCTGTGAATGTGACCTCATTTGGAAGTAGGTCTTTACTCGTGTAAAGGTAATGAAGTTAATATAAGGCATACTGGGCCAGCGAGATAGCTCAGTGGTCTAAAGCGGCTGCTTAGGCAAGCTTAGGCAACCACAGGGACCGCGGTTCGATCCCCAGCACCACATGCTGCGTCAGCCCCATCTCCAGGGCAGGAGATTTATTATAAATAAATAAAGTTTAAAAAAAAGATAAGGAATACTCAGCGGCGAAGGAGGCTCCAAGCAGGTGTGCGTGGTGTCACAGCAGGAAAGCACAATGCACATGCGCACAGCCCTGAGCGCACACAGGCAGCCGCTGGCGTGGTGCAGAGCAGCGCAGAGGCACCCGGAGGAGCACCGGGCCTGCAGGCTCCTGGCCGTGGGGCTCTGGCCTCCAGGACTGAGAAAGCAAAGTCGTGTTCTCTCAAGCCACCAAGTTTGTGGCCATTTGCACAGCAGTCCTAGGAAACTACAGCGGCTTATTTTCTTAATTTGCTGACAGGGTCATACGCTGAGACAAACCAAGTCACATTTATCTGCAGACTCTGCTGTCATGTGACCTTATTTCCTGACACTGATAATTTGTTATCTGTCATCATTTTTTTTCCTAATCAGTCTGGATAGAGAATTATCAATTGTATTGATCTCAAATAACCAGGGTTTGTATTTATTTATTTATTTATTCATTTTCACTACTGAATGTTGATTTATTTTTCACTGATTTATTCTGATTTTTGTATTTTCTTGTGTTAGTTCACTGTTTTCCTTGTTCTCGATTATTAATGCAGACTATTAAGTCATTAATCAGAAGCTTCCAACTTAATGACTACAGCACGATTTTAGGGTTCTAAAGCTCCCCCGAGAAGCACATCAGCTGCGTCGGACACATTTTGATATGTTCTGTTTTCATTTTCATTGAATTTAAAGACTTTATAATTTTCTTTATGATTTCTCCTTTTTCCCATGGGCTGTTTGGAAATATGCTGAATTCTAAATACATGGAGATTTTCCAGAAATTTTCTATGATTGATTTTATGTCTCATTTCAGTATAGTCTGAGAACATACTGGGCAGGACCTAAATTATTTTAATCTTATCAAGTGGTAACCGTGAGTGCAGCGCATCCTGGAAAATACTTACATGCGCTATTAAAGAAAGCCCTGCCTCCACAGTGTGGGGACGGCGTGCGGTCTGAATATAGAAGGAGCTTGCTGACCTCCACGGGCCTGGGAATGTCCTTTCTACTTGTTCTACTAATTATGGAGGAGTAATGCTGTCACGCACAAAAGAAATGCCCCAAGCATGTTTACACCCTAGGTCTGAGAACTTGTGAACATATTCATGTGACAAAAGTGACCTTGCTGTAGAGCCTGGTGGCACAGCCTGCCATCCTGGCACTGAGGAGGCTGAGGCAGGAGGGTTGCCCTGAGCTCGAGATCATCCTGAAGCAGCTGAAGCAGCCTGCCCTACACAGCGAGACTCTGCCTCGGAAAACCAGAAGTGACCTTGCAAATGTGATTAAGGTTACAGACTTCAGAAAAGGTCATTCTGAATTATTCTTTGGGAGCCCTTAAAAGAGTGTCTTTCCCAAGTGTGGTCAGAGAAAAAGGAGAGAGAGATGGAACACTCCAGGCTTTGGAGATGCAGGCATGAGCCAAAGCCCAGAAGCGGCCTCCATAAGCTGGAAGGAAGGAAGAAGTTTCCTCTTAGAACTTCTGGAAAGGAAATAGCCGAGAAAACGTTGAGTTTTGCCCAGTTAGGCCTGGTACGAAGAACTCTAACTGATAAATATATCATGCATTGAGCCACCCATTGGTGTGAATCTGTTTCAGGGGAATACTACAGATGTTCAAACCTCTGGCAAGTCCCGTGCCTTGTCTGACTCTCCTTTAAACTCTGAGCTTTTTTTTTTTTTTTTTTTCTATGTTCCAGAGCTGTCACTACGAAGAAGCACATGTGCTGGAGCACTTGACCTCTTTGTTGTCATGAAATGATTTTCTTGTTCCCTGCCAAAAGCCTTTGTTATGAAACTGACATTGTCTGATATCTATTTTGTTATTAACATATTTTTCCATCTGTTAATATTAAACATAATTTGTATTTATATGTAAAGTGGTTTCTTTTTGGTGCTGGTGGGGAACAGAGTCTCCCTGTGCAGTTGAGGCTGCCTTGAGCTCACTTTGGGGTTTTTTTGTTTGTTTGTTTTTGGTTTTTTGCGGTACCGGGGATTAAACTCAGGCCCTTGCGCTTGCCAGGCAAGCATTTATTCTACTGAGCTACCTCCCCAGACCTTGCGCTCACTTTGTAGCCCAGGCAGGCCACAAACTCTCAAGGATCCTCCTGCCTTAGCGTCACAGAATGAATACATAATGACCGTTGTGGTCATCACAGAAACAGACACTGCCTATGCGTTCTTCGCTGGGAGCCATCTAGATGCACAGCTCCACTTGTGTTCTTCACCTCCTTGACCTTTCATCTTACATTTCCATTGCTGACACACAATACCTAACACATACAACTCTAAGGGTGAAAGATGTCACTTGGTTCACAGTTTGTACACGTTTAAGCCCATAGTTAGCTGGCTTCGAGGCAGGGCAGGAGGACAGGGGGCACAGTGGAGGAGAAACAGTCCATGGCAGGACAGCCAGGAAGCAGGAATCAAGGGAGGAAGAGGGAGATGGACCCTTGCAGGCCATGCCCACAGTGACTGCCTCCTCCCACCCGACACCACATTTAGCTATGAACTCATCAGTGGACTAATCCACTGACGAATATCACACCCTCGTGATCCAATCACCTCCCCAAAACCTCACACATGACTGCATGAGGCTTTGGGGGGGGGATGTCCAGATATAAACCATAATACTTCTTTATTTTTTAATTTCTTCCTTTCCCTGCATATCACTGTTGTATATAAAGTTTGATAGCTGTAGATGGTCTTACAATTTGGACCTGAAGTGACAAAATACTGAGATAAAAATAATATAACTATAAGAATACCAAACATTATCATCACTCAGAAGTCTTGGACTTAGAGGGGATGGAGTTACTGATAAGGCATTAATTAGTCCCTTCTTTGGAGGTAAATATTTACTTACATGATGAAAACTAATAGCATTATAGTGATGAGTTCCTCTGTCTCACCTCTAGTCATGCTCCTTGGAACTGGATTTGGCCAGAACCTTAACTATGGACCTTGACATTGGATCTGACTATGAACAAGAACTTTGTTTTTTTTTTTTTTTTAAATTTTATTTATTTATTTATTTGTTTGCTTGTTGTGTTTGTTTGTTTCTTTATTTTATTTATTTTGTGGCTGGCTCAGCCTGCCCTGGTGGTGGGGGCTGGCGCAGCATGTGGTGCCGGGGATCGAACCGCAGTCCCTGCAGTTGCCTGAGCTTTCCTAAGCAGGCGCTTTAGACCACTGAACCATCTCGCC
>PVKN010007794.1:0-26064 GCA_004027915.1 Capromys pilorides
GCTGTTATAAACATAGGTGAACAAATATCATTGTGATACAGTGTTTTCAGTTCTTTTGGGAAAATTCCCAAGTGGGATAGCTGGATTGAATGGGATTTCCAGTCCTGGTTTTTTAAGGAGTCTCCACACTGATTTGCATAATGGTTGCACCAGTCTACATTCCTACCAGTAGTGGAGAAGGGTTCCTTTTTTCCCCAGAGACTCTCCAACATTTGTTGTTGGTTGATTTCTTTATTACAGCCATTCTTTCTGGAGTGAGATGGTATCTCAATATTGTTTTAATTTGCACCTCCCAGATGGCTAGTGATGTGGAGCATTTTTTCATGTACTTATTAGCTTTTAGTGTTTTGTCATTGTGAAGCTCCCTGTAATCACTGTGATTGAGTCCTGCCAGTCACCTAGAGTGGCCCTCAGTTGTTGAATAGCTCCAGGAAAGCTCCATACTTGCTCATGGTGGGACCACAGATGGCAGCTCTCCTGTGTCCACAGGCCACTTAGAGTCCTCCTAAGTTCTTAAAAGATTGGACCAACACCAGCAGAAGCTCCAAGCCTGAATGCTGGGGATTAAGGAAGGTCAGAGCTTACCAGAGTCCTGCAACCTGCCCAGAGTCCAGCAAAATTGTTAAATGATGCCAGGAACGTTCCACGCCTGTACTCACTGGGCCCATAGGTCTCAGCTCTTACAGGCCTTTTTTTAAAAAAATCCCACTATCTTTATGTTATAATTTCAAGTCAGCAACTGTGATGTCTCTGGCCTTGCTTTTGTTGCTTAGGAATGTTTTTGTACCATTCTAGATCTTTCCTGGTTCCAAATAAATTTAGAGCTTTTTTTCTTCTCTAATTCTGTGTGGTATGCTATTTGTATTTTGATGAAAATTACATTAAATCTATATAATAATTTTTTTAGTATGTTGCTTCTTCCATGAACAAGGGATATCTTTCTGTTTTCTGAAATGCTATTCAATTTCCTTTTTCAGGGTACTGTAGTTTCAATATAAAGGTCTTTTACTTCCCTTTTAGGTTAATTCCTAGGTATTTTGTCTTGGGACCCTTCTGTGAAAGGTGATGTTCCCCTAATTTCTCTTTCATGGAGTGTATTGTGTCAGGAATGCTATTGGCTTTTCAGTGTTGCCTTTGTATCCAGCTATGCTACTGAATTTAGCTATTAAATCCAGAAGGCTTTTAGTGGAGTTTTTGGGGTCTTCTACATAGAGTACCATGTCATCTGAAAGTAATGATAATTTGACTTCTGCCTTGACTTAGGCAGACAGCAGGATCCTATAAGGAGGTGACAGGAGATTAAGAAAAAACAAGATACATAATAAAAGGAAAGCAGGGTCAGGTGACACTTGATCTCTGATTTAGAGGCAGTGACAACCCAGCATGGTCTACATCTTTATTTATACACAGTAAAAAGGGGGAAACACATATCATGTTTCAAAGTGCAAGGTCTCAGTGTTCTGCTGAGAACCCTGAAAGGAAAACATTTTTACAGCTATTGGTGCTGTAGTTAACAGGGGGAGCACCAAGGCTGGACCCCTGCGGGTCTGGCCTTGCTCTGGTCCCAACAACTTGTTCATGTGGCTGGCCTCTGTGTTCTCAGGGTTGACCTTGCTCTAGCCCCAAGTATGTGGTCAGTCTCCAGCTCAGCTACTCCCCACATTCTTCTTTTCCTATCTTTATTCCTTTTATTTCTTTTTCTTATCTAATTACTCTGGCTAATGTTTTCAGAAGTATATTGAATAGAAATGATGATAGTTGATGTCTTGTTGTGTTCCTGATTTTAGAGTGAAAACTTTATGTTTTTACCATTTAATAGGATATTGTCTATTGGTTTGCCAGATGTTGGTTTTTATGAGATTGAGATAAAGGCCATCCATGGTAGGCTAGTTTTAATATGTAAATTAAGGTGAAGATGTTTTAAAACTCAGCATTATGTCATGTGGGTCTATTTTAACATTATTGTTTGTTATTTAAAGCAGTTTCTCTAAATTCAGATCTCTGGAAAAAATTTTCAAACACAGAAACATGTTGAAATGTTGCACCCAGTAACAACTGTTGGACTTCTGGCTTACAAAATACTTCAGTGGGAAAGTATTTGCTTAAATCTCTGCCTGCTATTATAGTTCAAGATTTGGAGATAGAATTTGCCTTCTCCCTGAACTTTCTGGATTTCAAAACCATGTAGATGTATGCTTTATCTATTTTTTAAAAAGTTGAGGAACTTTTGAACAATTAACACCAAAGCATAGTCAGCTAAGTGTCAATCATTTGGTGAAAGATTATTTGTTGTGTGAGTGATCTACAACGTTTTCATTTTCCTCTCCTCACTCTGACAATATTACATAGAACCCTCTGGCTGTTGACTATTTTCTTTCACATGTTGGCTGATGCCCTCCTTGGCTCTATTAACAAAGGCCTTTCATGGGAAGTGGGTGTCATTCCCTTCACAGAGCCCAAAGCTATAGGCCGGGCCTGTGTCAGGAGATTGATAATGGTAGCTATCTTGGTTCCTTTTCCTTTCTCTGTCATGTGAGAGTCCAGTTTTCTTCTTTTGAAAGCAAATAGCTTTGTGCACACTTTTTTTTTTTTTATCTGCTTTCCTATTTTTAACAGGCTTTCATTTTGATTAGTGACTTCAGCTTTATGGAGGAAGCATCCTCCATATTCATGCTGGCTATCTGCATATAATTCACATGATACAAAAGGAAAGTTAGACAGGAAAGACAGCATGCAATTCTAACTATTGTTAGCATTTGAAGTAAACCTCCAAATTTCTTTTTATGTATTTATGCATGTAGATGTATAGAAATTTATATATACCAGATCATTCTGCATGTGTTGTTAAGAACTTGAGTTTTTATCTTGCATATGCTGTAGGTATCTTTCCTTATGGACATGAGAAATTGAATACCAGTCTTTGTAAAGTGTTCATATTAGGCGCTAACTCAACTGAACGGTGGATATAGTTTAGCCTACACTGCTTGTTCTTGAGAATCTAGTTGTTAGGTTTTGTTAGGGCTAATGCCAGAGAAAATCCTACTTTATGGTGAACTCCAAAGAAACCACAAGAGCAAGAAAGAATGCACAGATTTTTCAGTTGTACCTTTTTTGGAGGCATGAGAAGTATGAAGTTTACTATGGGGAAGCAATGGTCATGAAAATAGTCTGATGTGATCTTTAAGTTCCACAGCCCCACATTTACTCTAGTTTCTCTTTAAGGGTTTGAAATAACATGAAACTTTTTCACAGAAAAAAAGAGTACTCAAAAATTCTTCAGAAATTAAAAAAGAATCTTTCTGGTAACATGACAGAATAAATGCCTAGGCATCTAGAACTTTTTTCTTGGTACAAAACACCTAAAGTTGCTGAATTAAAATAAAAGTGAATAATAGATGGATTGGCTAGTAAGAAATAAAATAAATGTTCAGAGGCCAGAAATAATGAAAAACTATAAACTAGAGGAAAAAGCGAGTGCTGAAGTCAGCATTAGCTCTGGGTGTAACTGGACTTAAGCAGATCTCATATCCACCAGGCCCAGCAGACGAAGCCAGGAACCCAAGGCTGGAGTACAGTCAGACTGCAGACACAAGTGCCAGAGGAACCTGTCTAATAGGTAATGTAGGGTAACCTGACCCACAGAGGTGGACAAGTCTTGATCTGGCCTTCAACCTTGGAAGGATGAAGAAACTATATCAATAAAAGGAAAATGTAGCCTCTGAGAATGGGAAACCATGGCAGCCTGTGCTGATACATGCGTGGGCAAAATCAAAGCCAGGCAAATAGGATAAAGTGGGGGTGAATCAGTAGTGGCTCAGACAACTGGCAGAAACACACTAATATGCAAAATAAAGAGAAAATTCCAAGGAATGATCTTCACTTGTGATTTCTGCTTACCCTCTCCGAGTGATCTCTTTTCTTGTGTGTTTTGTAATTTTTGGCTCATAGCAAATATTGTTTATCACTGCAATAGAAAGCTAGCTTGATTAGGGAAAATGCTTTCAGAATTTTGTACATTCTTAAATTCCCAGAGCTTTGAATGGCATCAGACACACAATCATTATTTAATAAATGTTTGAAGGGCCAGCCAAATAGCTCAGTGGATTAAAGTACCTTCAAGCAGGCGCAAGGGGCCTGGGGTTTGATTTCCTGGTCTGCTGTGTTGGCCCCACCCCTGGGGTGCACTGAGACAGCAATTGAGACTGGGCATGGTGGTGCGTACCTGTAATTCCAGATCTTGGGAGGCTGTAAACAGGCAGATCACTATGAGTCTGATCTAGTAGTGAGAACCTTCCCTAAAAAATACAAAAAAAACAAATGTTTGAAAAGAATGAATAAAGAATAACTAATGTTTACAGAGGATTTATGACATGCTGCCCATTATGCTGTGTTCAATATACATTGTTTATTTAATAATCATAGAAAACTTACAGAAATTTTTACTATTCATAGCTATAGTTTACACTGACCTTTCTGTGTCTTACTTCTGTCATGTATAAAGTAGAGATGGGGGTGGATTGAGGAGGGATTTAGGATTCTAAAATACGAAAGGCTCTGAGAACTGAAAGTTTTTCCAAAATAATATGGTGGCAAAAGCTTACTCAAATAGGTCTAATACAATAGCTGTTTTTAGTGTCTTGTTGTTTCTATAACAAATCAGCACAAAGCTAGAGGTTTTACGTGACACAGCTTTATTTTCTTACTGTTTGGAGAGTCCAAAGTTCCCTGGAGGCTGTGGTGGAGAATCCTGTTTCTTCCTGTACTTCTAGAGGCTGCTGTTTGTGTGGCTGAGGATGACATCATTCTGAGTACTCCTTCTGTGGGTACATCTCAGATCTCAACTTTGCTCTTTAAAGGACCTTTGTGATTACAGTGGGCCCGCCAGGATAACCCAGGACAAATGCTCTATCTCAAGAGTGTGGACACAGGGGGCAGGCGAGATAGCTTAGCAGGCTAAAGTGCCTGCTTAGGCAAGCTCAGGAAAGCACAGGGACTGTGGTTCAATCCTTGACACCACATGTAGTGCCAGCCATACCCGCAGGGCAGGCTGAGGTGGCTACGATAAATAAATAAATAAATAAATAAATAAATAAATAAATAAATATTGTGAACACAACTGGAACTATAATCTTTTTGATACATAAGGTCAGATATCCACAGTTTGGGGGACTAGGAAGCATATATCTTTGCAGGAGAGGGAGGCATTCTGCCTATTACAAGTAAGGTACATATTCTGCTCACATATTTCTATGTTTTGTAGGCTGGGTATGCAATGTTTGGTTGTTGAGCTATCTTATCTTCTATACTCTGAAAGAGATTTCAATTCAAAAATACATCTACATCCAGTTGTGGCAGTACACACTATAATTGTTATGGTTTATGTCTAGATGTCTGCCCAAAGCCTTATGCAGTGTCAGATATGGCTTTTTCAGAGGTGGCTGAATCTAGAGTGTGTGATGCTGAAACTAAGGGTGTGTGGTTACTAAATCAGTCCACTGCTTGGTTTGCTTCTGCCCTAATTCCAGTAGTCTACACAAAGTATACGAGGAGCAGAAAAGTGCCATTAAGGTCTCATGTTGCTTTGCTATTTTCTGTTCTCCGTGATCTGTTCTCTGCAAAGCCACTCTACCTTTGAGTCAGCCAACTATGAACTTCAACATTTACAAACTTAGAGCTAAAAAAGCCCTTCCCCCTTTAAGTTTGAGGGTCAGGTATTTTGTATTAGTAACAAGAGGAAAGTAACTAGCACAACAATTATAATACTTTGGGATGCTGAGGCAGGAGGGTTGCAAAGTCAAGGCCAGTTTAGACACCTTAGTGAGACTCTATCTCAAAATTACAAAATAAAAAGGGCTGGCAAAATAGTTCAGTGCAATGCTCTGGTTCAGTCCAAAAGAAAACAGAAACACATCTGGCTCCATGAATGTGGGCAAGCACAGTACTTCACATATTACTGCCCTGATACAGGTGGTCTTCACCTCGCATAGTTCAGTGGCAGCTGAGACGAAATCTCAGCCTGAGTCTTTCTAACTGGACCTCTGTGAGGCTTACCTGAGATCAAATGATCTTTAAGGTGTCAGGATCCAGTGCCACACAGTGAGGGTGACTGCCTTGCACTTAGCTCTCAGCAGCATCAGGTCCCTGCAAACCAGCTTAAGTACCTGCCGACAAGTGGCAGAGCTCCACTTAGGGGTTTGCTGGGATGAACTCACACAAAGCCTGGAAACATTAGCGCTCAAGAGGAAGAGCCAAGGCTGGTGCTGGAGAGACGCTGGGAGAGCTCAGCCAAGTCGGAGTCAGCATGTTACCTCAGGGATCGGAAGGCCGCTCCAGGAGAAAAGGGCCAGACACAGCCACAGCACAGGACAGAGCTGTGAAAACACTGCTTGACCACCTACCTACTCCATAGATTGGAAGAGCTGAGTGTATTTTCAGTCACAACTTGAGGGTTTTTAATGAAAAAGTATACTCCAAAACAAGTTACTGATCCAATCACCTTATAGTAAAAGCCTTAGAAACAAACCTAGCTTTTGGTCTAATGATTAAATATTTAGGAAATAATGAAAGGCAGACAAAAGCTCTAATTCTTTGTTGTCGATTTTTGAGATAGGGACTCGCTGTGTAGTTCAGGCTGGCCTTGAACTCACTAGGTAGCCCAGACTGGCCCTGCATTCACAGTGATCCTCCTATCTCAGCCTCAGTGTTGGGACTAATGGCATGCTCCACCATACCTGGCTAAAAACTATTTACTTATTTATTTGGCCAGTTCAGCCTACCCTGAGGTTGGGGCTGGCACAGCGTGTGGTGCTGGGGATTGAACCACACTCCATTATGTCTTCATAAACTTGCCTAAACAGGTGCTTTAGCCTGCTGAGCTATCTCACTGGTCCAAAAATTGCATATTTAACCGTTTGACTGCTAAGGAGCGCTATCGCGCTCTTATGTTACTCCATAATGCGAAGAGCACGATAGCAGCAGCCAAACGGTTAAAAGAAAAGAAACAGACAAAGGAAGGAAAAATCAGGCTAATTAATCTGAAGATTCTTTTTAAGGTTTTATGAAAAATCAATGTTGCTTTATTTTTCTTTCTTTTTAAAAATATATTTTAGGGAAGGGTCTATAGGGTGTTCAGGGTCTCACTACTATGTTGGACTTTTGGACTTGTAGTGATCCGCCTGTTTACAGCCTCTCAAGAGCTGGGATTATAGGTGTGCGCCACCACACCCAGTCTCAAAAAATCAGTGTTGCTTTCTTTCACCTCTACATTTAATAAATTCAACACTGCTCTTGTAGTGGCACAGGGAAGGAGCTCTGGCACCAAAAATCATCACTTCTTTGACATTGTTATGGTAACAAGGCTCTCAACAACTTGCCACACTACAGGAACTCAGACTTACCATAGAGACTTCAGTGGCCTGAAGCAAGCAATAGGCAAGCTGGTAGTGCCATGCTGTTAGGGCACAACCACTGTGGCTAACAGAAAACCTTCTGCTGAATACTTGAGGTAAGAGAACAAAGGAAGGGAGGGCGCTGGGTTGTCATGAAGTTGGCAGGAGGCGCAGTCTCAGGAAGCAAATCTTCATTCTGTACTGGCAGGTGTGGTAGAAGTCGCCTCTCTGCTCCTCTAGCTAATCATCCTGGACACAGAAAAGCTTATTCTGGCAACTACAAAATTGAGCTCACTCTTGATGTCAGATTATATGAATAACTAATACATGTTCAGAGGTTCCGGGCTAGAAAGTGCTGCCCCAAGCAGCCCATCAATAGATTTATTGGTATCCCTGTCTCCTCGATGCACCAAGATTCCACAGCTGGCCAGACCCAGGATTGAAATGCTCTTCCCCTGATGCCAGGCCCTATCATTCTCCTACCACAGTGTGGCAGCACATGCTCTGGATCACAGTGGAGAGGCAGTGGCACAGGTGCTTGCTCTCCTGTGGCACAGGTGCTTTCAAAACCAATTACCTAGCACATAATGCAAAAGATGTCTGAAATACAGACTCTGGCCTCTCTCCTAGAGATTCTAGCCCAGAGCGCTTTCCGTGTGTCTGTACTTTCACATTATTGTCTGGAATCTTACATATAGTCAGGTTTGAGACTGGTGAAATCAAAGACCAGTGCCACAAGTGTTACTGATAGCACTTACAGGGCTTAGTTTATGAAGATGGAAAAACAGCATGTTTCCTAGCCTATCTTACTGTTTAAGAATCTGTTGAAATCTATGGATCACTCCCTGAGAAACACATAACCACACACACAGTTACGTGGGATTTTTGTGTGCTTTTCCATTGCAACCATGACCAACCATCACAAACAGAGTGGTGGCTTAAAACAACACAGTAGACTATTTTACAGTTCTGAGGTTCAGAAATCAGACATGGGTCTCCCTGGATTAAACACAAGGCACCTTGGGGTTGCGCTTCTTTCTGATGCCCTAGGAGATGAGACATAGTAGTGCCTTTGTCAGCTTCTAAACTCTGCCTGACTTCTTTAGCTCATGGATCCTTCCTTTATCTTCTGGGGCAAGAATGACAGTGCAGCTTTCTGTTTCCATGGTTAGGTCTCTTTCTCTGATTACAGCTAGGGAAGGTTCTCTGTGGCTTTTTTTTTTTTTTTTTCCTCAGGGTCTCACTACGCATCTCAGACCTCCTCATCTCTGCCTCCCTAGTGCTGGGATAACAGGCGTGCGCCACGTGCCCGAACTCCATCGCCTGCTCAGCGTGCCTGGGGTGAGTCCAGCACACCATGTGGTGTCAGGAATTGAACCTTGGGCCCTGCACTTACCTAGGCAAGCGCTTAGTCCCCTGAGCTATACCGCCGGCCCTAAAAGAGGTTAGCTTTTCGTTGCGTATATTCTACCACAATCATATGTCGCTGGACTCCAGCCCTCTGATTCAGCCAGC
Source organism: Capromys pilorides (assembly GCA_004027915.1). NCBI lineage: Eukaryota > Metazoa > Chordata > Mammalia > Rodentia > Capromyidae > Capromys > Capromys pilorides. The sequence continues at coordinate 8,904 of PVKN010007794.1, forward strand.
CTAGAGCAGGACTTGGGGATGGGCACTTCTGACAAGCTCTGGGTGACATCCATACTGCTAGATGGACACTTGGGAAATCACTGTGGTGAGGGACAAGGGCAACAGCACGCGGAGGGGCACGCCCTTCAGGCGACCAATTACTGCTATTAACAACAACAGCTGGCGCTCATCGAGCGCTTCCCGTTTACACGGGATTGCACAGCTGCGCGCTGGCCAGCGGTGGGCAGCGTTGGCGTCTATGTCTGTCCTTTACCGCATTGCTTTGATCCTTGGTGTGTGAGGCTGAGAGCGAAAGAAAGAGCGAAAGAAAGGAGAAAAACAGAGCCAGAGCCAGCGGGGGCGGGCAAAACCCGTCGCAGCGGAGAAGGGCTCAGCACCCGCGCGCCGCGGGGCCAGGCCGGGGCGCCTCGGAGCGCTCGCAGCCGGCAGGGGGCGCTGCCGTGCTGTCCGTCGCCCGCCCGCCCGCCCGCCCGCCGGGCCGCCCACCCGGGCCGCCCACCCCCGGGCGCGCCTCTCCGTAGCTCGGCCGGGTCGCAGCCGCTGCCTTCGAGCGCGCAGTCGGCTCTGCTGGACCGAGGGCGCCGCCGCCCGCTGCCCGCCGTGCTGCTCGCACGCGTCCCGCCGGAGCCCGAGCGCACAGTCCGCGCCGCCGAGCCTCGCGGGGCCGCGGGAGGGCGGCCGCCGGTCGGGGATGGGCGCCGGGGGACTCCACGCGCTGCTCCTGGCACTGGCGGCCGCGGGGACCCCGGCGGGCGCCTACAACCTCGACCCGCAGCGCCCCGTGCGCTTCCAGGGCCCCGCCGGCGCCTTCTTCGGCTACGCGGTGCTGGAGCACTTCCACGACAACACGCGCTGGTGAGTGCCCCGCGCCCCGGCCCGGCCGCCGCCGCCTTTCCGGCCTCTTTCCCGCCGCCGTCCCCGGGGGGCGGTTTAAATGTCTCGGCAGCGAGGGCGCGGTGCGGCGCAGGGAGGAGGATGCCGTCCCGGCCCCGCCGACGTCCCGGGCGGAGACCGGCGGCTCTCGGGACCCGGCTCGCGTCCCCGGGCGCCGCTGCCGCTGCGCGCAGGAAGCGCGGCCACCAGGGAGGGGGTAGGGCGGGAACGAGGCTCCGGGTTCGGGTCCCTCACCCCGGGCCTCTGCCCAAGCTGAGCTGGGAGGTGCGTCGGCTGCGGGAAGGGGTCGGCAGAGGACCCGCAAGGGACGGAGCCGGCGTGGCTGGTCCTCGGCAGCCTGGGCCTCATCTCGAGGACGCCGCCCGCCCCGGAGACGAGCTCTGGAGGGGCAGGCGCGGGACTTGGCTCTGCGAGGTCCGGGAGCTGAGGTCCTGAGTGCAGAGCAGCGGGCCTGAAGGAACAGCTCCGGTGCCCGGCCCGCGAGGAGCCCTGAGGAGGCTGCTGCCCTCCTTGGTCTCCCCCTCGCTATCTTGCTTCACGATGGGGTGTACCGAGGGATCCGCAGTGTGGCATCCTTTGGGGTGGCGGGTCGGACGTCGCGGGCAGCGATGCGTATGCTGTCAGCATGGAACTCCGCGGGAAACTCGCTGCTCTGAATCAGTCAAGCTGATGGAGAGCGGTGGAAGGCCGCCCCGGCTCCTCGCGCATTCTGGAAAAAGGGAACACCGCCACCGAGGCCGGCCAGCTCTTTAGCAAGAGTTTAGGAGAGCTGTCTCCAAGAGAACTCATTTTCCGAGTCCTCGTGTAGCACTTGTTTTAACTCCACGCCTGCTCCCTAACGTTTACCCCTGTTAAGTTTTAAGACATGCCTGCTTTTTCCCGCACTTGCCAAATCCCCTCTATAAGAGAGAGCAGGCTGAACACCTTCCCTGTGTTCTCCAAACTTCAGGCCCACCGTGGGCTTTAGATTTGGTACAAATGCAACCTGGGCAAAAGCAGTTGGAGAACGCATCCCAGAATCCCACGCTGGACTCCCGGGGCGTGTGACCTTGGCATCAAGCACGTGGGGAGACCTGTCAAAAATAGAGGGGTAAGGGCCCCTGCTCTGGGTAGGGCCATGAGGCCTGATGGGCAGCCGGGTCCAGAGCCTGTGTGCCATCTGCCTGCTGCAGCTGTCCACTGTGCCTTGACGCCTTTCACCACTGGAGGGAGAGGTGGCAGCCCCTGTTACCTGAACTTGGACGGCCCACGGGTTAAAGCTTCCTCAGTTGGAAACAACTGGACAGAGTCAAGAGCAGACCTGACAGAGAAGAGGTGTTCAGCCTGCTTACCTTTGAAAAGGGAATAAAGAAAGGCTGTGTGTGAAGAGACCTGCCAAGTGCCAGAAAAGACAATCTGGCTTCGAACTTGGCACCGAGTAGGAGGCCCTGGATGGTGCGGTTTGGGGCTGGTCTTGTTGCCAGGACAGGGACAGGTATTTCCGGGGTCCGTGGGAACCCTCCGGTTCTGATGCTGAGCAGCTGCTCTTTGTATTGCCATGCGTCTCTGTCCCTTTTATGTACCTACTAAACTCTGCTAAAATCTTTTTGAAGCAGATCCCTTTTCTCCCCACATTTGTCATAATTTTATTTATTTTTAATTTTTTGCCTGTCATTGATTTTTATTCCCTTAATGCTTTTCTTTATTCTCTTTCCCCATTTTTTTACTCTCTTCCCTCTTTCTTTCAAAACCTTGAATGTGTTTTCTGTGAATTACGAGACCAGTCTTAGTGCTATAGCCTTTGAAACAAGAGACCTCTAACATTTCCTCCTCCCTTTTTTCTAGAAGGTAGACTGAACTTAGCATGAATGAAGTGCAGACCTTGGCCTGTCACTTGCGCAGGCCCCTATCAAGACTGTGATAAAATTTTGCAGTACCTTTCTTAAAGTTTGGGCTCAACCTCAACGTATAAGCTTCAAATGCTATGGAAACAGCACCCCTCCTAGTCTCAACCTTAACTGGGTTGGTGGATTGTCTTAGTGACTTATTGTTAGACTTCTTGCTACTGGGCAATGATTCTCTGCCTTGAGGGGCATATAGTTTTATTTCTAGTTATTCACAAATATGAATGACAGCTGGGGAAAGCTTCCTTATAGCTAAATCCTTATGGACATCCTTAATTGTTTCCTTCAGATCAATCCCTGGGGTTAGATTTGCTGAGTTAGAGAGGATGGAGGCTTTGAGGCATTTTTATTGCACTATCAAAGTGCTAGTGAACTTGAATATGCACTTCAGGAAAATGCATTAATTTATTTAGGTACTGGGGTTAGGGAATAGTTTAGCAAAATGCTGCTCTAGAGCACTGAAGACCATAAAATCCTGTATGGATTAAAAAAGATCACACAGAGTCAAAGTAGGTAAGGAAAATGACTTAGGCATGAAAAGAAAAAGTGTACTGAAGCTTTGAAGGGAAAAGATGACGACTGCCAATTAACCCTTGTGTCTGTGTCTTTCTTCTGCCTTTTGGAAGCTCCTTGATTATTTTGTAATTGAAGGACATTTGCTCCCTACTGATGAGCCAGATACTTCTCAATTTGTCTCTAAGGATGTGTGGTATATAAGGTATGGACTGTGCTGGGAGGGGTGGGGAGAGCCCAAGCCCCAGGCACAGAGCTGAGGGTTCCTTGTGTTAGTCAGCTTTGTGCACTGTAGCAAATATGTGAGATCTTCAACTTGGAGATAAAGTTGGCTGTGACGCACAATGTTGGAGGTGTCAGGATTCAGTCCGTGATCTGTTCACCTTTACCTCTGCTTTTGGCCCTGTGCTGGGGCTGCACATCATGGCAGAGCCTGTGCCAGAGCACTGCTGTTTGCTTCATGGCCACAGAGTGAAAAAAAAAAAGAGGAAAGGGTTGGGGTCCAAATGCCCCTCAAGGACACAGCTCTAGGAACTTCCTGCCAGGCTTCAGCTTCTAAAGTTTGTGCCACCTCTGATGGCACTAAGCTGGGGATGAAGCCTGTAACAGATGGGTCTTTTGGGGACATTCCAGACCTGAGCCACGTCTGGCATGTTTTCAGAGACCTCCCCATACACATCCCACAGCATGGTGATGTGGTCTGTGAGTATAGCTCACACTGTTTTATTCCTTTAACTTAGTGTCTCTGCTAATTCCCACACAAACCAAAATTGTTGTGACCAAGGAGTCCCAGATGCCTGCATAAAGAATGGAATGATCTTGCTTTCTCAGCCCTGGTGCTAAATCCTCTCCTCTAGCTATATCCTACCAATGATAGAGACCCCATACCTAGTTTCTCTCTCTCAAAGAGCTCACTTGACAGTACTTCTGTCTCTGTACCCTGGGCACTCAGAATTGTCCCAAGGGCTGATGGACCAGGATATAACTTGAGGACACTTGCATTATTTTAGATATCAATACACAAGCACATCAGTTTTTTTTCTTCTAATGACACCCGGATAGTGTGTACCTCCCATCCCTGGGTCTGGTGGCATCCTTTGAACAACAGTGGTAGGTGCCAGGGAATGTGGACAAAGCTGATTTCTGTCCCCTTCCCTAGCAGTTCCTCAGCTGCAGAGCCGACAACTGTAACACTGTGCGATATAAATAAATGCAGTCAGGCTGCTGTGTTCCCCCTCCCTTCCCTCTCTGCCCCAGATGCCCTGGAGTTCGAAGTGGTTGGGTGCACTGGCTTCCTCTCTGGCGTCGTGCTTCCTGTTGCCTCTGCTGGGACGCGTTGTGAGGGCTGTGTTCAGGCACAGAGCAAGTGCTGGGAAATGCAAGATGCACTCAAGTTTTGTTTTTGTGGGGTTGTTAGAACACCATTGAGTGAGGAACAGGAGGAAGTTAGGCCTAAGGGGGAACATAGCCTTATATTCAGGCTAAGAATTAAAAGTGTAACTGACACTACAAAATGGAACTTGAGACATCAGATTTTCTTTAGAGGCAAGTGACTTCTGAACTTCCTCAGGCTTAGGGCATAACTGGCTCCCTCTCCTTCACCCAGAAGAATGGATAGAATCAGCAAGCCTGGTTTTCTTATGTAGAGGAGGGACAGGTCTGGGTCCTGGAAGAATGGAATTAACCTGAACATAAGTACTGTTCCGCTGTATTCCTTCCCACACCACACCTTGCTACTAGAGACCCTTACCTGCCTGTATGTGCTGAGATTGTGATTTGAGGCAACAGGGCCCTTAGCTTTGAGAAAGTCTTTTCTGATTTTTACCAAAATAAATGGCTTCCTTTGATTTGGTCAGCAGTGAGCAAACAAATCTGAGTGTGTGAACGCAAGTGGCCTGTAACAACAAAACAACAACAACAACAACAACAACAACAATAACAACAACAACAAAAACTACAGTGAGTCCTTGACTTATAAACAAGTTTCATGCTGGGAGAGTTTGTAGATTGAGTTTGTTTGTAATCTAACAAAGTGAGTCTGGTACAGTACAACTGCGAAAGTTTGCAACTCCTGTGTGCATAAGCCTGAGACTTACTGCAGAAAGTTCTGGAGAGCTGCTCAGTGTCATTACCCCTGGCCAGATGATTGCTAGTTCAAGTGAACTAAAGCTGAGAATTCGGTTCCTCAGTGGCACCAGGCCTGTCAGTAGTGTGGTGGCTAGAGGCTGTTGTCTTGGACAGCCCATAGGGAGAACATGTTCACCATTGCACAGTGCCTGCCAGACAATGCCTGAGGCTCTTTGGAAGGCTAGACAAGGGTAAGAACGAAGCTTAAGAAAAAAGAAAACCAACTCTTAGCATATCTGAGCATTGAAAGCAAAACAGAGAAGCTGAAAGTTAGAAGAGTAGACTGCTGATGTTAGTTTTCATTCATTGAACACTGGAGCATCTGTTCTATACTACTGAAGAATGAAAAATTCACTCCACCTGAATCTTGGATGAGTGAGAAAATCATGGAGAGGTGGCTGTCTTTTTTTCTTGGGCAAAATGAAAGCTATATCATGATTTCAGTTGGGGGAAGCTGGGTCTCAGGCAAGAATGAATTGTTCAGAGAGGTGGAGAGATTCTTGTGAAAGGGAAAGCTTTTGAAGAGGACTTTTGGACCATTCGCCCTCCACCTCTGGCTCAGCTTATCCTACTGAGGAAACACCTAAAAGTGGCAGTGGCAGCCCTTCCTTCTTAGGCCTCTAGGTGGATGTGTTTGCCAGGTTCCTGTGTCGCGTGCTGGGCTCTTTGCTTGGGCTAAAGGTGTAGTTGCCTTTCCTTGGCTGGATTTTCTGGAAATGGCATTCTCGGACCTCAGTCCCAGTGCTCACTCTCCCTGCAGAGCCTGCTGTCTCCAGTTTCTTGGGGAGGCAGGCTCACATGTGAGAGGGGTTCTAAGGAGACCCAGAAAGCCTCTTCTCAGGGCTTCTGGGATGGTTCCCTGAAGAGCCTGACACTGGGTAGGGTGCTGTTTCCTGAGTTGGTGCTGAACGCATAAGGCAGCTGTCTTGCCCAAGAGAGAACCTGCCAGGGCAAGAAGACAGACTCTTCTCAGGCAGTCATTAACAGCTCTGAGTGTGAGAGTGTGAAGGGCCGGGCCCCTGCCAGCTCTGATTCCCTGGTGACATGCTGCTGTTCAGGAAATGGTCTCCTTCTGATAACTTCTGTTATGATTTGTCTGGGGAAAATGTTTACACGTTTATTAAAAGCAGCCACACTGTTCTCTGCAGTCATCTCTTTCAAGGATGTTGTGTGCAACTTTAAAATTCAAAATTAATTCCATCAGAAAGTGTTTGCCGGGCATCGACAAGAGGTCACCAGCGCAATATTCTTCAGCTGAGTGTTTGACAAGCTGGTGAGTGATCTCTAGTTTGCTAGTTAAGGAATCTTAGAGAATCACACCTCAGATGGATGGAACAGTGACATTTATTGGAGATCGGGTCAGTTTGCAGCCTCAAGAGGCAAATACTAAGAAATGCAAGAAAGCTGTTGGAAGTGGATTATAAGGACTGTAAAGGGGGAATAAGCAGGCTTGGGTAGGGAAGCTACAGACTGAGACCTGGGTCTGATTAATCCATTGACTTAGTGGGGACTGCTGGGCAAAGATGGTGAGCCTCTGCCTGATGAGTTCTTGGCTGGGGCTGTTTGCGAAGAGACAGTTTCGGCTCCCCACTGCAGCAGAGCTGGAGGGACTGCAGCCAGGGGACCATCAGCTCACTGCCCTGGCAGTTGAGCAGCATGGGGTGTACCCTTCTCCATGGCTGCTCAGTTGCCCACCACCCAGTAATTGTCATGTCAGGAAGATGGGGAATATGCTCCTTGGCCTGTGCTAGGGCCTGGGGTCATGCGTGTCTAGGCTCATCCTGCTGTAGTCAGTGTGGAGAGTTAGGACTGACGTGGGGCCTCTGGAACTGACACAGAAGCAGAATCCAGACAGTTGCTGCTGCCAGCTGATGCTTAGGGCGTCTCTTTCCCAAGTCAGATGATGTAGGTAAGAGAACTGAGGCAGGGAGCTTAGCCTTGGGCTGAGCCATTCAGCTCTCTGAACCGTGAATCCTTTCAGCCAAGTAGATTTGGCTACCAACCAAAATAGAATTTGTTTTATCCCTACCTTCCTTTTCTTGCCAGAGGTAGTCTTAGGCAGTGGAAGTAAGTCCAAGACTGGGAAAAATCTAGTCTTTGAAAATACAACCTCATTTGGGCCTCAATATCTGCTTTTTAGGAGCATGAAGAGGACTTCTGTTATGAGCTGCACTTAGTAGCAGTGACATCAGCAACAGGTAGGACAGGCAGCCACCCACGTGGCCTTAAACACTCCCAACAATGGACTGAGATGGAGGAAATTAGTTTCCTTCACTTTCTGTGTGTATGACCGGGTATTTGGGGCTACAGATATGGAGCAGCCCTTTTGGTCTCTGGTGCTTCCTGAGTGGGAGGTGGGAGCCAGGAGGGCTGAAAGGGGATGGAGGGAGACACACTCACAAAGCAGGCCACAGAAAAAATGGGATACTCCATTTCTCTAAGGACACTTGTCTTTTATTGAGACACAGTGTCACTATATTCCAGTCTGGCCTCAAACCGTAGCCTGAAACAGCCTTGAACTCACGATCTTTCTGCCTCCCGGAGTGCTATTACTACAGCACCACACCACACTGAGGATACTTATCTTAACGCCAGGCAGACTTGATGTGACAGTAGGCCCTTTAATCAGGATCTGTGGGATTACAAAATCCTAGAGGTTCATGTGCTGCTTCCTGCCCTGTGGTCCTACAGAGTCAGGGAGCCCCAGGGAGGCACACTTGCTGTGAGTGGCTCTGGCGCCCATCCTGGGCTCCACGTGAATCTCTGAGGTAGACCTACAGTTCTAAAGGGAGGTAGAGGTGATGGCAAAAATTTTGTATCTGTATTCATGATTTCAATGTAAAAGCACTGTCCTGTCTTTTGTGGGGGGCATGGGTGTGGGAGGAAGTTGTCTCAGGAAGCCAAAGAAGGAGAAGACATCAGGCATTTTATTTTGCTCTCCTAGAGGTTTGTAGCTCACTCTGCCCCTTGGATGCTGCTGTGAGCTTGATGCCCTCTGTGTGGAAGAGCATTATCAGTCCTTTGCTGTGCTGTCTCCTCTAGCTTCCTCCCCTCTGTGTCTGCCAAGACCGAGTTCAGGCCTGTCCAGCAGCCTCCCAGGATGTTTCATTCTCTGGCAGGGCAGCTGGGGCCAAGTGCCCCTCCACGGTGGGACCCTGCCTTTCTCAGCTGGGCATGGAGTCCACCTGTTTGGCTCTCTGACTCCATAATCTTCATACAGATTGCACTCCTCTTTCTCCTCTTATTTACTTCAAAGTACAATTCCCAGTATAAAAATGATTTTTGCTGACTGGGCATTGTGGCACATGACTGTAATCCCAGTACTCAGGAGGCTGAAAACAGGATGATCCCTGTGAATCCAATCTGTGTAGTGAGACTCTATAGAACCTGTACTAAATGCATAAGAAAAAAAGATTTTTGCTGCCTTTGATGGGTACTTTCTGTGCGCTCATAGTCATTGGTTATAGTGGCACAGTTGCACTTTGAACTCAGGCACGCCTATGTTTTAAAAGAGTATTTATTTTTTTACTTTTAGTACTGGTGATTCAACCCAGGGCTTTGGTAATGAGCTACACTCACCGCCCTTTAAAAAACGTGTTTTGTTTGTTTATTTGTTTTGCTTTTCTTTTCTTTAAATAGAGACAGGGTCTCATGGAATCACTAAATTGCCCAGGTTGTGCTCAAACTCAGAATCATTTTGCCTTAGTCTGCCAGAATGCTGAGATTACAGCAGTGCCCTGGCACATTTGGCTCAGGTGTACCTGACTGAACGGGAATCTGACTCAGGATGCTCTGTGCTGCCTTCTGCAACCCCATCAGCCCTTTGCCCGAGGAGTCCTGGGCTTTAGGCAGAAGGCATAACTGGTCACAGTGGCGTCTGCCTATCCTAGGCACTTGGGAAGCCACAGCAGGAAGATCACAAATTCGAGGTTAGTCCAGGCTGTATAACAAGACCCTGTCTCAATATTAAAAATAAAAAGGGCTGGGAAAGTAGCTCAGTGCAGAGCGCCCCTGACTCATCCCCAGCACCACACACACAGTGTCCTGACACTGCTGCCAAGCCCTTCTGTCTGCGCTTGGCCTCATGGATTCACTTTAATCCACCCATTCCTGGGTGCATGGTCCCACAGGCACTGCCATCTATAGGTTTGTGCCTCATCGCTGCTCGGGAGGGGGCCATATATTTCTTGTCTTTGTCCCTGTGATAAGAGACAAGAGAGTAAAGGGCTTTCCCCCGGTCATCTGGCTGGAGAGCTGCGGGCCCACTCCTGGATGCGACTCCATGCACACCCTTCAAGACTGCTTCTACCACTCAGCCCTTCCTAGATCCCTAAGTAAAAGTTTGTGGTCCTGGCTGGTGATAAGATTCCCTTTGGGAAGGAAAGGAGTTGAGGTGACTGCAGGAAATGCAGCAGGAGTTCTCAGCTGCAGGCTTGGCTACATAGCTCAGATTGAGGAGCACATGGAGGTGGCAGTTACTATAGACCATGCTTCCTCATGCATATGCTGTCATCTCTGGGCTTGCTGGTGTAGCACGGCTCAGGGGGTTCATTTCTCCTGCCTGTGTCTTTTATTCTCCAGCAGGCTGATGTGTGGTTAGACACGTGGTGGCTGGGCAGGGTGCCAGGAGATGATCAGAAGCAGGCCTGGTCCCTTGAAGCCTGAGCCTGGAACTCAAGCCATGCTTATGGGCAGTGTGAGTTACAGAGCCAGATTCTCCTAAGAGGAGGGATATGCAGACTTCACCTCTCCATGGAAGAAGCTGTGAAGTTCTATTGCACAAGGTAGGGTTACAGGAAGGGTGGACAGCCAAGTCCACTTTTCTAGTGTTGCTGGTGGTGTAATCTTCCTGTCCATTTCCAGATTTTTGTGATGTCAGCTGATGATTTGAATAAGTTCCTGCCTAGTACAGCAGAAAGTGGCCCACAGTAGTAGAGATTGTAAGCTTGTGTGTCCTGCCAAGAGTTAGAGCTGGGGAAAATGGAGAGCCCAAGTGTTTGGTCTAATACCACCCAGCATTCTGACTTTCTTTTGAACATTGTACCATGCCTACACTGGGTAGTTTCTAAACATTCTCTTGTCTAAACTTCATGAGAAGCCTTGCTAGGTACATTTTAATTCCATTTTACAGCAGAGGAAACAGGCTCAGAGGGGCTGAGAAACTCATCTGAGGTCACACAGTTGGCAGTGGTAGAGGCGAAGTCGGACCTCCAACTTGCTGCCTGTGCACCTTGCACTTCGTCACCTGGAGTAACTGGCTCACAGAGCTCAGAGCCCAGGTGGAATTACTAGTTTAAAGCCCCTAGAAATCTCACTGCTGATAAACACCTTCACGTACAAGAGCAGCTGCTGAGACCAAGGCTCCGTGGCTCCGGTTGGCAAGCACTACTTCCTCTCTCCTCCTCTGGGAGGGAAGGGCTCGGTGTGGTCTGAGGTGGCTCTGTAACACCAGCCCTCCTTCTGCTGAAGCCTTAGCGCTTTGTGCCCAGTGAGGGCTGTGAGTGGTTCCTGGGGTTTCCCTGTGGTGGACATGCAGGGGTTGAATTCAAGTCATGTAACTGAAACATGGGTCCCTGGGGAATCTTTGGCTTTGGGATCAAATGCTTGAAAGTAAACCTAATGGGCTTTAAGTTTGTAATCCCCAGTTGCTGTCCTGGACTTGGCTGTAGTTTTGACCTGTGGAGAGGCTGCTGTGGCATTTGTGGGGAGGGCTGGAGCCTCTGAGACACCCTGGGTTCCTGGCCTTCCCCAGGGAAGCAGCTGTGGCTCAGCCCTTCCCTTGCTTCTGCTCTCCAGGGAAGGCCTGCAAATTACTCTCGGGATGTGAGGACAGAGTTCAGAGCAAGGCCAGTGCTGCACTGGAGCCTTTGTCATCACTTTGAATGTACGCAGTGGACTGAGAAAGCTCCTTTGCTGGAGAAATAGGAGACACTTAAACTGCCACATTAGGAGAAGATTTGGGAGATACTGGAAGGAACATTGACACCACTGGGCCAAGCATTGTACTAGGGATGTAACCCAGCATCTTGGAGTGGGGTGCGCATGAAAAAGGGCACACTGGGATTGCCTTGAGCAGAAATCACTCTGAAGAGAATAATGAGCACAGGCAGATGAACAGATGGGTCCACATTTCCCAAGAAGTTTGTGCAGGACTTGTTAAGAGGCAAACCTGTAGGAACACTATGCTAGCAATGTCAGTGCTTTGGAAAATCAAGAAGGTGATTGAAATTTAGGTTGAACATGAGAAAGAGAAGGAACAGGAAGAGGAGGAAGTTTTCTTTTCTGAGCTAAGCTCCACTCTGTCCTCTGTTGGGCCAGAGCTTCGAATTCAAAGTCCTCAGCTCAGAGTACCCACAGCCTCCATTGGGCTTTGTAAGGTATAGTCACATGCAGGAGCAGTTGGCACCAGAGGGGGCATTGGGTACCTATTGATTTCCTTTTCTCCCTTCTGGCTGATGTGGGCTGGGTAGAATATGATGTGGGTGATACCCCACGCTGCTGGAGTATAGGTTGTGGGTTGGCAGTTATGGACTGCAACAAGTCACAGGTGTATGTCTGGTTGTCTGCGTCCCTTGTCTGTAAGATGGCATCAGTGCTAGTATCTCCCATAGAGTGACTGCAAAGACTATTTGATGTTGCCCTTAGTGAGCCTCGCTAGCATCTGCAGATGGTGTTTGCGACATGCTAGTTTCTCTAATTAGAAGCCCAGAATCCTAGGCTGATGAGACTTTTATGTGTCCTTGGAGCTTGTGGAAGCTTAAACTGGTGATGAGATAGGAAAGCCTCAGTTCTCAAGGAAATACCATACTTCACAAGATCATTGTCTCCAAATAGTCTTGGTTATTTGTAATCAGTGTAGGTGGTACTATACTATTTCCTAGAGTACACATTTCCTGGAGAACTTGTCGGAGTGCACATTCTGATAGAGCTATGGGATTCTGTGTGTCTATGAAGTGTTTGGTGTGGACCACACTTAAAATAGCAAGCAGGGAAAATCAGCTTCATGGGGAGCCTGTTTCTGGGGACACTCAGGCCCTTTGATAGAGGAAAGGCACGTTTTCTTCTGAAGAGTAGTACCAGGGAAGATTTTGGCAGTGGGTGTTTAAAGGGCTTAGGACGTCTTTTTATAACTCTGAGGACAATGAGAGAAAAAGCATATGGCATCTTTTCAGTGGCTTGCTCTGTACTCTGAACCATTGTAATCGCTCAGGATCAGCCTGGCAAATAGCCAGCTGAATGGACTTCAGAAGAACCCCACTGGAGGGCTGGCCTGCAACAGCAGTCTTCCTGGATGGTGGCCCAGGTAAAGAGCCATCCCAGGCCATGGAGGAAGCCACTGTGTTCTGTAAACACAGAGATACAAGCACACTGTCTGGTGTGCCACCCTGTGAGTGCCACACACGTGTGAGCACACATGCCTTGCCTCTTTATCTCATGTTTTATTTCCCATTGCACAGGATTTGGGAAAAATCGTCTCATCTAGCCAGCTGATTAGAAGTTTGAATCACAAAGGATGTTATGAGGGTTCAAATCACTCATTTTTATTAGAACTATTGTGTACCATGGGCTTGGAAGGAAATTATAATTCAGCAGGTCCCTTCTCCTGTTTACATTATGGTTTCCAGTTTGCCCCTCTCAGTCTTGGCCCTAGGCTAGGGGAAGGCCCCTGACAACTCAGCTGTCCATGATCCTTTTCTGCTTGGCTGGCCTAGGAACATGTCTGTAATTTGGAGCAGTGGTGCTATCTGGAATTTCTAGGGTTGCAATGCCAGCATTGGAAACATGATACAGGAGGAGCATATTGATTTCTATAGGTTTTTCTAATCTTTTAAAGTTATAAATGTCTATTTTTTATTTTACTTTTTCAATGCTTGAGGATTGAACCCAGGATTTTGCATATGCCAAGCAAACGCTCTACTGTTGAACTGCATCCCTTCTATTTATGGTGAATTTTATGAAATGAATTAGAAATAGCAGTAATTTATTGTGTAGATGTAATTCAGGAGTTGGTGGGCATTTTGGGATCCCACCCATGACTCTGGGGTTTTCAAGTAGATGAACTATTTCATGTTCCCCAGCACTTGGGGCCTGACATGTGAAATGGGCTAGGGATGTTTCAGTAGTTTGTATGCTGGATTGCTAATTCTTTTTAGTTGTGGAAACAACTGGTGTTCTAGAGAGCAGTCTTCAACTTGCGCAGTGGCTCTAATGCTGAGGCTTAGAAGCAAGGGGGAAATCGATTTCCTCGTGTGGCTTTCTGCTCTCTGTAGTTTTGTTTTATATGTCATTATGCATTTGAGTTAGAGCAGACAAGAGCCAGCCAAACTACCCTTGTGAGGTGGGCAAGGCAGTGCGGTCTGCTTGGGAAGGCGTTCACTTAGCTTTCCAAAGGGCTGTGGCTTTCAGCCCTGCTCCTGCTTGGTTATTCTGCAGCTGTGGCCCTCCATGGTGGGGCTGGAGGACTGTAAGCTTCCCAGGGCAGTACAAGAGGCTATAGCCTGCTGGAGTAGGTTCTCTCACTCTGGGGGGTCCTAGAGTAGGGAGTCTTGGTAGAAGCAAATACAGTGCCTCCAAGACTGACTTGTAAAGAGATACTCTGTTATGGGAGTGAGTAGGAATATCTCTGTCTCTCTGGGTCCCCAGGGATCCTTTGAGTTTTGAGTGTGGAGGGCTGAGCACAGGGACAGTGAGAATTAAGATGAGATGCCTATACCTACCTGTGAGTCCTTACACCAGGCCTCTGAGCACAGTTAGTGAGTGTTCTTTGAGATCTCTTCCAGCCTTTGTTGAAGTTCCCCTTGAGGGTCTCAAGCATCTGCTATGTAGTGTGAAGGGCTTGAGCCCCAATGTAAAAGTGGCTCTCAGGATAGAGGGAAGGGGCTGGAGCCAGCTGAATCACTACGGCAGCTGTCTAGGATCATTCTGAGCTCTGCAAGGCACCTTTTCTGCAGTTACATAGTGGAAAATCCATTCTACTCCCAGGCATGTGGGGGATGTTACATTTCATAATGCCTTGTACGGTGAATTCTGTCTTCTTCCTGACTGCTGAAGATATGGAGCAGCTCATGTTCTTACTGAGCAGTAGCTTGGAATTTTCTCCTCTTTGAACACCAGTGTGGATTTCTTTTAAAGTTTCATCCTACAGGACCTTTTCCAAATGGCTTACGTAGCTCAGCACAAACAGTGCCTGGTTAGTGTTGTTTTGTGTACTCTGCTATAGATCTTTAGCACAGAACTTTCCAGAAACTGCGTAAAACTGTAGGCAGGAATTGGCTTTCTTTTTTTTTTTTTTTATATCATTTTTTTTATTACTTTTAATAAGAAATAACAATGTGACAGTTTCAAAACACATTAGTAGTACATTCCCAATAATAGACACAATGCATATTGTTGTCATTGTAGTAGTTATACAGAATACAGGGTGTAGACATGATAATTTTTCTAATCGTTATTGGTACAAAAAATTTCTTCTCATTGAACTAAGAGAAAGTAGTTGTATACATAGTCCAATGTTTCATAATTGCAGTGGGTTATTGGCAAAACTGGCAATGTTAGAAGCTGTTGAGTTAAGCCTTTTATAGGTCAGCGTACTAATCTAGCTTAATGTTTTATGCCTCATGGTTAAGCTTTTCTGCTGGGTGGCGAACAGCAAGTTAAAGCAAGACCTGTATAACAAAACATGTAACTTTTGTATCTCCCAAGAGCAGTCAAATCCCTGGCTTTCTAACACCTGGAGGAGAACTTACTGCCATGCCCTACCATGCTATAACCCTCTAGGCCCAGACTTGACTTTTTTGTCCTCTTGTATGCCCTTGTCTCTCCTTGTGGCCAGGAAGGCCCTTGTTGGGGGTGGCCAGCCTCAGGCAGTTCTGAGGCTCAAAATGTGGAGTGTCCTTCTCGGGCTCTTCAGAGTGCTGACCGTGGGACTTTAGTCGGGATTGAAGATGCAGGCTGTGCTTCCTCTCGGCAATGCACTCCCACCCCAGTGTACATGTTGTATATATAGTGAGGTGGAGAGAAACTGTACTGTTACATTTTCCACTTTTATTGAAAATGCTTGTATATGTCATATATATTTAAATGAATTATGAATTTATGTAAATCAAGTCAGGATAAAACACTAAAACAGGGCTGGGGAGATAGCTTGGCAATCTAAGTGCCTGCCTGGCAAGCACAAGGACCTGGGTTTGAGCCCCAGCACTGCATATCATGCTGGCCCATGCTCAGCCAGTTCCTGAAACTGGGAGTGGTGGCCCATAACTGTAATCCAGTGCTGGGGAGGCTGAGACAGAAGGATCACTATGAGTCCAAGCTTCGTAGTGAGATCCTGTACCAAATAAATAAATAAATAAATAAAAGATTTTAAAAAACCAAAACCAAAAGCAGAACCTTAGCAGTGCATGTAGAAGGTCCCTCCTTAAATCACAACCTCACCCCCCTTCCCAGGGGTACCCATTATCCTGCCCTCTAACCCCTTAGTAAACTTTGCCAGCTTTTGAGTTTCAGATAAATGGGATCAGCCATATATAAGCTATTGTGTTTGACATCTTCTGCTCTATATTATATTTTTGAGATCCATCTCTGTAATTGCAGATGAATGCTGTTTGCTGATCTTTTCTTTGCTGTATAGAACTGTGTTCCATGTCCTATCACTGCACGAGGCAGAGGCTTGTCAATTCAAGCCTAACCTGGGAAGTTTTATGTGACTGCTTAAAGTGAAAAATAAAAAGCCTAAGTAGCTCAGTGCAAAGACCCCAAGTTCAGCCTTTAGTACTAAAAAAATAAAAAATGAAAATCCCAAAACAACTTTCCCCAAACAAAAAGCAAAATGCAACAAACAAACAAACAAAAAATGAAAACAAAAAGCCTTTGCATTACCTTTCTATGCCGCAATTTACTTATCCACTCTAGCACTGAGTGCTCTTGGGTTTGTTCTTGATTTTGGGGATTACATATTCAGCTGTGAACACTTTATGCATGTCTCTCGGTGAGCATATGTATGCATTTACATGGAGTATATTCCTAGAAGTGTCATTACTGGGTTATTGAATGGGCACATACTCAGGTTTATTAGACACTAATGATGAGTTTCCCAGATGGTCTTAGCAGTTTGCTGTCCCACCAGCACTGTTCAAAGGCTGCAGCTGTGGCTGTCCTACATCCTCGTCAGCATGTGATATTGTCAGTCTCTTTGGTATTGGCCTTCTAGGCAGTGTGAATGGCATCTCCGTGGAATTTGTCTGGTAATTAACATAGCTGAAAACTTGTTCATGTGTTTATTAGCCATGTAGCTGTCTTTTATGAGACATCTATTTAAGTCTTTCACTCATTCTATTGGGGTGTGTGTGTGTGTGTGTGTGTGTGTGTGTGTTCTTAGTTTGTAGGAGTTTTTTTTTTTTTTCCCCATGCCAGAGATAGAACCCAGGGCCTTTTCACTGAGATATATTCTTGGAGGTTTTAAAATTTATTTTTATTTTGAGACATGATCTTGCTAAGTCCATAAATGCTTGTGATTCAATTTGTGATCCTTTTGTTTCAACTGGGATTATAGACATGTACCACCAGGCCTACTTGTGGGAATTCTTTATCCATTCTGAGTAGTATCCATTTGTTGGTTTTTACAAGTTCTGAGCTATCCATTAAACTTTTCTTTCCCCAGGCCTGGGGCGTACTAGGCAAGATATACCCTGAGCCTTTATTCCTTAATTAATTAACTAATTCCCTCCTCTCCCCTTCCCTCCCCT
>PVKN010007795.1:0-26045 GCA_004027915.1 Capromys pilorides
AAAAAAAAAAAAAAAAAATAGCACAATTAAAAAGTGGGCAAAGGACCTCAACAGTTCTCCCAAGATGGGAAGAACAGGCAACCAGCAAGGAGAGGCTGCTGACCACCGCTGGGCACTGGGGGAGCAGATCCTAGCCACAGTGGCGCTGCTCTGCCCCTTCTGGGGCCGTGGAGGATCAGATCCTGCAGGAACGGCCTGTCGGCCCTTGGGTTCTATGCAGCTGGTACGTGGGCCACCAGCTGTTGCGTGCGGAGGCACCCACCCACCGCAAGCCTGCAGGGTGCCAAACGTCACAGCTGGGCTAGGGAGTGGGTGTGCAGGCATGGGGTGCTCGGATCGATGGGATGGCAAAGAGTAAAGTACACCAGGTCCCCAGAGCAAAACCTCACCCACACAAGCCACTCGTTCCTCACTGTTAGCGCCATAGCCAACAACTAACTTGAGGTCCTCAGCGCTTTGAACCAGGCTTCATGCTTGAAGGGACTCAGCAGGGTCCCCTGTAGCCATGGTCTCTAGCTCTGCACGCAGCTGGGCCAGGCTGATTGGTCATCCAGGCAAAGTGTAAAGTGCGGGCCTTGCTTTCGATGTGGCAAATGGGACACTGGGCACCACCCACCCACCGGCCTGCCTGGCTGCCTGGCTGGCCTGAGAGGGCCCGGCCCAGGCCCTCTCTGCTCGAGCGCCAGTGACTGTTCTGGTGTCACCTGCGCCAGCTCTCCTGGGAGAGCTCGCTCCTCTGCACCAGTCTCAAGCCCTGCAGTTCACTTGCACGCCAGGGGGTTGTGCCAGCCCTTCATCTGCCCTCAGCCAGGCAGGTGCAGGGACTGACTGAGAGGCGCAGAGACCTCCCTGCGTGGTCCCTGCCCCCTCCCACGCTGCTGATTTACCTACCGTGCCCGAGCCAGGCTGACCCCTCCTGACCTTGGCCTGAACCCACTCCCCTCCCAGAATGTTCCTTCCCGTAACCTCCACTTCACTCCCCAAGACGCCCACGGCCTCCGGCCTCCAGGCCACGTTTGCAGAGTTCCCTCCAACCAGGATCGGCTGCGCCATCCACTTCTGCTTTCTACCCTGTTCAGTGAGTTCCCCTCCTGACAAAGTCAAAAAATTTAGGGCCTTTTGCTGGCACTTGACCAAATTAAGTCAGTCCTGCCTTCTCCACCCAGTGCCTGCCCACGGGGTCAACTTCAGCTCCGGATGGCAGTGGCTTAACGAATGTGACACCCAGCTGAACTGAGTCAGTGTGGTGCTGGGCGTGGAGGGCTCGCCCAAGGGCTGCCTCAGCTGCAGAAAGGAGAACTGCAGAGCAGGGGTGTGTTCGCTGCTGGACTGCCGGGCAGCGCATTGCACCAGCTCTCCTACAGGGCGTGGCCGTTCTCATCTCGGGGAGCTCGGAGCACGCTGTCGCTGAGGACGCCTGCGGATCTTTTTGGTGGGGGGAGTGCTGCTCTCACTGACCTCCCGGCTCCACTGCAGACCCTTCAGCCTGCTGGCACAGATCCTCAGCCCGCTGGAGCACTGTCCTGCTCCACCACTTCTGTGCCTGCGCGTGTGGTGTGCGTGGCAACTGGGGAGCTTGGGGCCTTCTCAGCACAGATCCTTGATACAGACTTGCATGAGACAGCGCTGTGGGCACTGGGCCTCCAGCGGGACTGGTAGAGGATACCGTGGGGGTTCTGGCCCTCAGCTGGGTACCTTGGTCTTTACCGTGTGCACAGATCTCCTGTACTCTTCAGCGTTTGACTCTTGAGGTGACTGTTATAAAATAACCCTACAAATTATGTACCCTGTATTTAATCTTTGCTCTAGTAAAACCCAGACTACAATACTGACCAGGAGCAAGTACAGCTCATACCCTGGAGCACAAGGACAGAGTGACCTGCTCCTGCCCAGAGCTCCACCCCCCATATCCTTCAACACCCTGCCTCAGCTCCTTGCCCTGCCCCTCTCCACACCCTCTGTGATGCACTAACACTCAGTACTAACCCTGAGCCTCGGTCGGCTCCCTGGCTCCTGGACACAGAGGCCTTTTCCGGGGCTGTGATTCACACTCTCTGGTGTTCGTGAAATCTGCCTCTTGTACAATGCATTCCTGGCCACGGACCCAGAGCCTGATCCCAAGCAAGAGCAGGCCCGGCCTTCCTGCACCCTGCCACACGTGTCCGCGCTTTCTCTGGAAGAGTTGCTTTTGCTACCTTGGGCCAAGGCCCCTCTCAGGCCTTCATCTTAAAGAAAGCCTGTCCCTGCTGTGAGCTTGTCTGTTTTTTATAATGCTGACCACCTGAAGGCCCAGGTGTGACCTGAGCCTGCTTAAGCACCCTCAGTAAACTTAAAACTAGGTGAGATAAAGCAGGTTCGCCAGGAGCACCTGCTAGACACGGAGCGCCTGCACCAATGTGCGCCACAACACGCAGGAGCTGTGAACATGTGATGCAGAGGAGACTGGTGGCAGGGAGCAAGTTCTGGGGTGACCCTCCCAGGAATCCCGGGAAGTGAATCTACAGCCCAGCGGCTGCTGTCAGTGCTGGGGGAGAGAATGGGGCGACTGCTAGGGGGCAGGGGCTTCTGGGCTCTGGAATTAGCATGCTGTCCAGGTTGCACACCTTTGTGAATGCAATAAAAGCTGGGGGTTCTCCGCATTTTAAAAGGTGAACTTTCCATGAATTATACCTCAAGGAAAAGCCTAAGTGGGCTAACCAGGCCTGGATCCCTCTACTGGCTGAATGTGCAGTGTTCAGGAAGAACGTGGAGCTCTGGGCTCAGGGTCAGCAGGGCGGAGTGCTTGGGCTCAGGCCAGATTCCGCCCACATAGCCGGGGCGGCCGCGGATACCAGGCAGGACAAGCAGAAGCTCATCTGGAACCTGCCCATTTCTTGGTGTGGTCAGCTTTGAATTTATGGTCCGAGGCAGGAATGTTCTGTCCACACATCCTGAGGTTGGTTCCTCCTTTCACCATTTCCTGCAGGCCAGTACAATAGGAGGAAGGCAGTACGTAATCTCAGGAAGCCTGCTTTTTACTGGATGGGAAATGGTCAGTGTGGATGCCTGTCTTGCACTCATGAGCATCTAGAATTTACACAAAGTGCTCTGGCACAAAGCTCACCGGCTATGACTGCGACCTTGACCTCTACCCTGTGAGGTACGGTTTGCAAACCAATAAACAAGCTAAAGGGCCTGTGAGTGAGGGGGCCGGCGCAACCCTGGTGGGCTCCAGACTGTGCCCAAGGTGGCCACAGTCTGCCTGGGCTGGGTCCTGCTCTGCCCGGGCGCAGGATGTACATGAGAAGCGCTGCCCTGGGTTGTGAGAAGCAGCAGCGCAGGGAAGGCTCTGACCTGTGTGAAAAGAAGATGCCCCTGCGTAGGAAGCGGTGCGGTCTCTGGTTGGTGGCTCGCTCTATCCGGTTTATCAGCTCCTTGTCAATTTTACTGCTTCCGAACTGAACTAGAAAAGATGTTAGAAAAGAGAAGAGATGACTTCTCAGAAGGCAGTGTGAGCAGATACCACTGTACTGAGGGACACTCCTGGCCTCTGGATAATCTTTGTTACTATTGGTACTCTTATCTTTTAATGTTTGGTACGGGGTCTCACTACATAGCTCCGACTAGTCATGATCCTCCTCAGACTCCCCAGCACTGGGAGCGCCACCACACTGGCTGGCTGATGGCTGCCTCAGACTGCCCAGGGGAAGGGCTGGCGCTGCAGGTGGTGTCAGGGCTTAAGCTCAGGTCCCCGCACTTGCCTAAGCACATGCTTAGTCCACTGAGCTATCTTGCTGGCTCTTATTATTCTATTTTTGAGACAGGGCTTTTCTACATGGTTCAGGCTAGCTTTGAATTCACTACGTAGCCCAGGCTGGCTGCGAACCCTGGGGATCTTCCTGCCTCAACCTTCCAAGAGTACTGGGATCACAAGTGCCACCATGCCCAGCTTTTCCTGGACAGGCTTAAGGGCCCAGATCTCTTTAGGCCTCCTGCATCGAAGGTGGACTGTAAGGAAGTCATTGCATGAAAGTGGGGGCCAAAACGGTGCAAGCAGAGATTGACAAAGGGGAGGAGAAGGGGCTTGGCTCCAGTGGGATAGGAGGCCTGAGTGCTGGTGCAGCTACAGCATGGGGGACACGGGTCCCAGTAATGCACCATGTATCTCAAACAGCCAGGAGACAGCAGGACTCGGGATGTCCTCACCACAAGGAGATGAGGCTGTCGGAGGCGATGAGCCTGCCAGTTACCCTGACGGGGCATTACACAGGATGCTCACCTTCAGAAGATTACACTGTGTCTCACCTAGAATACCACTGCACATTAACGGAAACAAATTTTAAATATGTAAAAAGCAAATGATTTGCAAGACCACACACAGACAACCCACTCGAGGGAGCGCCTCTAAGGGGCTGTCCCTGGGAGCAGGCCAAGCCTACCTATGAGCTTGTCATAGTCAATGCCTTTTGCGCTGCTTGTCCGTACTGTCCATGGGTCCACAAAGTCCTCACAGTTTTCGGTGGCCTCTGGGCCACTCTTGCTTCCGGGTGCTGGGTTTCCCGGGGGGCAGTCAGGGCTGTAATCCTCCCCCACAAGGGCTTTGTAGTTCATTTTTAATGACAATAGTGACTTTACTGCAGAGTCAATTTCATCCTGAAGAAGAAAAATACAGTGAAGATAAAATGCAAGCAGCACCGACTGCCTGCTGGCCGTGTGCACCATGCCCCACTCCACCTGACTTGGCAGCAGCGCTGTGAGGCAGGCGCTGCTGGGACTGCGCTGCTAGCCCACGACCCCAAGCCCGGCGCCCTGGACGCCAGGAAGTCGCAGCTCAAGTATATCTTCCTTTGATCTCTCCCTCTGTGCAACACACAACTACCACCAGCACCCTGTGACAGCAGAGCGACCCTGAGGTGAACGTGCTGAGGGTTTCCCAATGCTGGGAACACCTGTGACAGACGGCTCCTTTAATGGAGTCGCCGGCTTCTACCAGGGACTTGTTTTCAGGTCCCACACAGGCTGGGATGAATATTTATGAAACTTCCACAACGATGCCACCAAGGACCTCACGGGGCTCAGAACAAATGTCAGGAAAACAGATGAAGGCAGGGTGAGCGTGTGGGCCCTGGGAGGCCACTGTAGTTCTGGAGTCTTTTCAAGCTGTCTCGTGTGTGTGCACAACTGTCATAAAATAAAAGAAAGAAAGCTGATCACACTGTGTCTCACCTAGGATACCACTGCACGTTAACGGAAATAAATTTTAAACATGTGAAAAGCAAATGACTTGCAAGCACACACACAGACAACCCACTCCAGGGAGCTCCTCTAAGAGGCTGTGTCTCCCCTAATCTTGCGGGTTTCTGAGATGCCTCTCTTCTAGGTGCCCGATTGGCCACCCTGAGCCAGCACCGAGGCCAGCGGGCCCCAGCGGGCCCATGAGTCTCACTGCACCCTTCAGCTCTGGCCGCTGAGACCATGGGTGAAGAACACGCACAGCACACCCTGCTCGCCAAAGGACACAGAAACACCGCTGCTCAGATCTACACAGAATATGTGTCACACTGTGCCTCCCAGGGCAGAATGCCACACACTAGCCTCACCTGGAGGGAGCTGCGCCACTGGGCGTGGCACTGGGCCACAAGGATTTTGATTTAGGGCTGGTCAGTGCCCCTAAGTACTAAAATGCCTGCAATTTGTCACCAAACCTAGCTTGGTTTGTGGAGTCAGTTGTTGATTTGTGGAGACACAAATGTAAGATAAGGCGTTTGCCAGGTGACACAGGCTCCTATGTGCTCATCTGGACTCTGCTGTGCTGGGCTCTGAGCTTTCGAGAAAACAAATGTTCGTTTGCAGGTGCAATCTGGGTTATTTGGGCTTTGAAGTGCAGTGTCATGACCCTGCAATCAGCTGCTGTGTTGATCCTGCATACTCTTATCTGGTCCCCCTCAGCCTGCCACTGGGCGGCTTGCGGGGGCTGAGCACCAATCTGTCCCTCTGTCGTCTGCAGCATGCCTGCAGCGGACTGTCATGCATGCCCAGTCTGTTTTCTCGGCCTCAGTCATAACAGCCAGGACACCAAAATGGAGCTAAAAACCAGTGCTCTGGAACAGACCCCAAGACTATGCACTGTGCTATCACGCACAGGCCAAGCCAGGTGGCAGCAACTGGGATGGCAGGAGCCAGTGCTGGGGCCAAGGGGGCCGAGGGTGCTTCTGGGAGCTGCCTGCCCAGTTCACCTCACTCCCGAGTGTGAGCACCCCCACTGGATCCAGAGCTTCTGCACTGAGCTGCATTCTCCCTTTGCATCTTCAGGTAGGGCTTGCTGAGTTGCTCGTGCAGGGCTTGACCACCCAGAGTGCTGAGACCGCAGGTGTACTTGGAGTGAGCACACCCCTCCTGCCACTGTCTTCCTTGGCACGCCCAGATGCTCAGACACAGGGCTTCAGTCAGCTGAGGAGGTGGCTTAGGGGCCGCCCCACTCGCTGGCTCCACGTGTGCCCAGTGCCAGGGTCTCCTAGGCGGTGAGTGCCTACGGTCGTTGTCATCACCACTGGTCTCATCCCTGCTGGGGATGTGCTCGAAGAGCTACTCTGAGAGGTGCTTGCTGTTCAGGGTCCCGGAAAGGTCCCTGCCAGTGACTGGCCCTTAAGCTGGTGCAGAGGCAGCAGGAGGACACAGGTGCTCTTCTGGGACACATGTGTCAGTGCCCCGCTGCCTGGGCCTGCAGGGGTCAAGCAGGCAGCTGGGGATGGAGCTCAGATTCGCTGAGAGTAACAAAGCCTTCCCGGGCTGGCGAGATGGCTCAGCGGTCTAAAGCACTTGCTTAGGCACGCTTAGGCAACCACAGGGACCGCGGTTCCATCCCCAGCACCACATGCTGTGCCAGCCCCACCCCCAGGGCAGGCTGAGCTGGTCACAACATAAAGTTAAAAAAATAAAAAAAAGAACAAAGCCTTCTAGCTCTCTCATGAGGAAAAAAAAGTGCCCGTTGACTACACTGATGACCAAAATTATTGGCACTGTGAATTACTCATTAAAAACATTTGCTATGCTAATCAGACTTAATGTTAAATGGATCCCCCTTAAGTCACCAATAAATCCCCCAAATGAGCTTATCGATACCTAATCAACAAGATGGGCAGAGTGGCCACGCCTGCAACTCCAGCACTCTGGGAAGCTGAGGCAGGAGGCTGCAGCCTGGGCCGCACCCTGCACTCTCTGGGCCAGCACAGGAGTCCCATCCCAGTCCCTCTGTGGTTATCATCGGTACTTTTGAGATGTGGTCTTCTCCGTTTTCTGGCCTTGATTCTGTGATCTTCTTGCCTGAGCCTCCTGAGTAGGTGGGAGCACCAGGTCTACTTTACCTTCCATTTTTGTTTTGGCTGGGCACGGTGGTGCATGCCTGGAATCCCAGCACTCAGGAGGCTGAGACAGGAGGACGGCCAAGAGTTTTTGGCCTGGCCAGCCTGGGTTATATATACAGAGAGCTCAGGCTGAACTACATGAGACGTCGCCTCAAATACAACAAAAATTTTTGTTTTAAAATAACTTAAGTCTGGACTGAGAAGATAGCTTGGTGGTCTAAGCGCCTGCCTGGCAAGCGCAACGACTCGGGTTCGATCCCAGGTACTATATGCTGTGCTGGCCCCAGAGTGCTGGCCACCAAAACCAGGTATGGTGGCACACGCATGTAATCCCAGGCCGGGGAGGCTGAGACAGGAGGATCACTGTAAGTTGGAGCTGTGCAGCGAGACTCTATCAAATAGAGAAATAAAAAATCAAAATACCTTAGCCTAACACTGCCAAAAGAGACACAAGTATTCAGGTGAGACAGAGTATCATGAGGGCACTAGGGCAGCGTGTCTGTCGCTGTGCTGTGTTTTTTATTGAAGCACCAACCTTATCTTTTGATTAACATTTACCGCTCACCTGTTCAAGGCAATTTCTGTCAAGGAAATGCTGGCTCGGGCCTTGATGCTCCTTTGTCACCGGACCTGGCCCCGCCAGGCTCCTGGTTCTTTCCCAAGTCAGAATCCCTATAAAAGGTGAATGCTGTGTGGACTCAGGACACCCGGGTAGCCAGGGTACCACTGGTGACACTCATGAAAGGGGGTTTCCTGGCTGCCTCCGGAAGGGCAAGAACTGTGGAGTAAGTGTGTATGCAAAGCAAAGGGGAATATCTTGAGGGGGATCAATGCCAATGTGTCTTTCATCATGATAAATTTATTACTTACTTATTTTTATGTATTTGGCAAAGGGTCTCACTCGCAGCTCAGACTTGTAGTGATCCTCCTGTTTTCAGCCTCTTTAGCCCTGGGATTACAGGTGTGTGTCACCCATGCCTGGACTCACTGGCGCAGCATGCAGTACCAGGGATCGAACCCTGGTCCTTGCACTTCCCTAAGCAGGTGCTTAGTCCGCTGAGCTATCTAGCCAGCCCTAATAAATGTTTTTAAATGAAGAAATAAAAAAATCCCCCAAAAACAAAAACAAAAACAAACAAAAAGAAAGAGGTCCTGTGGGCGCACTCTGATGGGGACACAGGAAACGGGAGGGGAAGACGGCAGGCGAGCCAGGTGCCGGCACCACAGGCTCCCCAAGGCTCAGCGGCCACAGAAACAGGTGTGGGCTCAAGGCCTGTTTGTAGAGCCGCTGTCCGGGTCCCACCCTCCCCATCCAGGCTTCCGGGTGGGGGCGCCAGAGGCTCCCTGCTGCCTGCACACCCCCTGCTGCAGACCCTCAGGCAAAGTCACTGGCAACTCCCCATCCAGGGTGGGCCAAAGGTGCTCCAGGAGGCAGCGGAGCTACAGGCAGTGGGGACTGCAGGAGCTCACACAGGGCTGCCACATCAGCCCACCAGGAAGGGACTATGCCGGCCCAGAGCCAAAGGCCATGTGGCGCCTGTGGCGTTAGAACAGGGCTCTGCAGGGAAGGAGCTAACAGAGCGCCAGGGAACGTTTGGGAGTACAAGACGAGAGCAACATGAGGGGCTTTGGGAGGGCAAGGAGCTGGGGAAGTACACCCAAAAGAAGAACCAAGGAGAGAAGGGGTGGAAAGCAAGGGAAAGGCGAGCGAGGCCGGGCGTGGCAGCGCACACGTGGCCCCAGCACTTGTGGGCTGAGGCAGGAGGAGCACTGCGAGTTCCACACCAGCTGGGCTACAAAGTGAGCTCAAGGCCAGCCTGAACAGCGAGACCCTGACTCAAAAAGACAAAAACAATAAAAAGAAAAATAAAAAATAAAAAGATGAGGGAAAGGAGAAGCCAAAGACACTAAAGAAGTGGGAAGACGTCTGAGAGGTGGAGTCAGGAGCCCTCGGCCTGCCGGGAAGGCCGCGCACCAGAGGGCAGAGCCAGAGCCGATACGGAGTTGCGCTCTCCAGCCTCCCTCCCTCCTGAGGAAGCCGGAGAAAGTCTGCAGTCAGGAGGAGAGCCCAGCCGAGCGAACGTAAGGCCAGGCCCTGGTGCGGCGTGGCATGGTGTGGTGCGGTGGTGGAGCGTGCTTGTCGAACGCATGCCAGGCCTAGGTCTCATCCCCAGGAAGAACAAAACCAACACCGAGCAGAAGCACAGGCAGCAAGGCGCGGCTCCTTTCGCCAGGCTCCAGCAATGCGCCCGGGGGTCTCACAGGGCAAGCTAGGCGGCTGCTGCCATTGGCATCACCATTGGCATGCGGGTGGCGGCACGATGCCCTAGGTGACAAAGGCCCTGACGCCACTGGGTGATGGGGACCGTCACGCGCTGCTCAGCCTGCCAGGGCCACGTCACACAGGCAACTGAAGAATGAAGCGCTGCTGCAACCAGCGCGTTATCACGAGTGTACACAGGTGGCAGGCAAACAGAAAGCGAGAGGACACGAAGGTGGCAGGAAAGGAAAGCAGCCAAACCGCTGCGGGCTTGGCTGGAAGCGAAGCCTGCTGGTGTCAATGCCGGCCTGGCCCGAGCCCCCACCGCCCGCCGGGTGACCAGGCCAGGGAGCACTGGTGGAGCCCAGGGTTCTCACTTCCTCAAAGTCTGAAAGTGGAAAAGCAAGGAGGAAGAGGAAGGAGCTTGATGGGAAGGGCGTGGCCCTAAGGCTGCTAGAATGGGATGCTGAGCTCACTGGGGAGCAGAAGCCAAGGAGGCCAGCCCCGGGGCCCCTGAGCAGCGGGCCTGCCCGCCCCGGCTCTCAGATTCAAGCCAAACTGAACCAAACCCTGGGTGACTGTGGGTTACACGCAAATGTTGCGTCACTCCTTGTACATACATGCGTGGGGCCCAATCCTCCTGGGACACACCGGGGTTTACAAGTCTCAAGGGCTTCAGAAGCAGCCAGTCTTTGGGCTACAGTAACCAGAACATTAATAATTACAAGTTACAATGGTCCTCGAGGTAATGCAAGTCCACGGACTCGAGACACAGAACTCGGCCAGGTCACCTACCTTGGGTGCCTTCCCTTCCTTGAGGGACCGCACGTGTTCCCCCTGGGCCACTATGCTGTTGAACAGCTGCAGGGGCGAGGAGGACTGGCTGCCCGGCTCGTCTGCCATCCTGAGGCCCGAGGTTCAGCAGGCTGGGGACACGCTCCGAGGTCAGGACAACTGCGGGCGAGAGCGAGAGGGTAAGGGGAGAGATCAGCAGGTGGCGGCTGCTGTGGGGCTCACCTGCGCGAACCTGACAGGCTGGGGGGTGAGGGACAGCTGCATAAAGGGACATGGCGTGGGAGTGCCACAAGGGGAAACCGAGGCCAGGAAGCAGACTGGACACGCTGCTGCTGAGGACCAAGGAGCCACCAGGAGTGGATCGCACGCAGAGGAGGGGAGAAGGATCCGGGAGGGCCATGGCCATAGGCAGGGACGCCCCAGGACACCATGGCTGAGCAGACCCAGCTTCCTAGAGCTGGTGCGCCTGGCAAGCAGCCACCCGCCTTTGATCTCAGAGCCCGGGGCCTCTCGGCACAGTAAGCTGCCTAGCACATGGTTCCCTGCGGGGCCAGCTGCTCCGCTCTCAGGCCTGGGGGCCCTGGGGCCTTCCCCAGTGGCGCAGGGACTGTGAGACTTGATCTTGCTATGAAGCTTAGGCTGGTCTTGAACTCACAGCAATCCTCCTGCTTCAGGCTCCCAAGTGCTGGGATTACAGGCGTGTGCTACCTCGCTTGCCTGGGACCTTACTTACTTAAGCCAAAGCCCCTGGAGCTGTGAACCAGTTTTGGGAAATGGGCCCAGGGCCTGCCTGCATGGTGTGCTACAACCCGCCCTCTGTTCTTCGTCTTCAGGAGAGTCTTGCCACACTGGCAAGTTGCCCCGTTTGGGATCCCCCGATCTCAGCCCCCAGAGCACTCCAGAAGGCTCGCCTGGCTGCCCACCCTTCTTGGGCTACCCAGTTCTTCCTCTTCCCAGAGAGGGTACCAGGGACTTCTCCCCCTCCTCTGGGCTGTTAGGAGCACAGAGGGCCAAACCACTGGCCGGACACTGTAGGCACCAAGTGTCTGAGCCCGGAGACAAGCTGACACTTTGCCATTGTCCCACAAACCCCGGGATGCTGGGAACCAGGCCCTCGGATGTGGTGTCGTTCGTTCCTGCCTTGCACAGTTGTCGATTTTCACAACAGCCACCTTCATGTAAGTCAGCCCTCGCACTGGACCCGGCGGAGGGCAGCAGTGTCTGAGGACATCGATTCCCAGAAAGGGAGGCTGAAGGAGAAGCTGGCCCCCACTCTGGGGGCGCAGCGGGGAGATAAACACGGAAATAAATGCCGTGGGGCTGGGGTGGAGGCCTGACCCCTGTGCCCTCCTCAACTTCCTACTGGCATGAGCTCAACAAGCGAGTCACTCCTCAAACAGTGGCAAAAGCACCAGGTCCCAAGTCCCATTCTCCCAACCTGGCTTGACAAGGTCTGCCTTCCCTGAGCCCCTAGGGTGGGCCACGGTGCTCTCTGAGCGCAGCCTTCAACTTGATTCCAGCCCTTCTGCAGCCTCTCAGGAGACAGAACCAACTGCCAGGTCCATTCTCCCATTTCTGGTACCCGACGCATCTTCAGGACCATCAACACCCACTGAACAGACAGCTCTCAGAAATCACTTAGCACAACTTCTTTCACGTGGCCCTGTCCTCTTACAGGATTTTTATGAGCACTTGTTCTGGCCGACAGAGGTTTCCAACTGTACCTTGTCACCCTGTCTCTCCTGTCATGGTGTCCTGAGACTTCCAGAATTCCTGAGAGCCAGGCAGGTCTCCTGGTGTCTCTTAGGCCTGACACCCCTAGTCTGGCTTCTCCAGCCCTTGCTTTCAAATTTTTTTTTTTTTGTCTTTTTGTCTCACTATGCAGTACAGGCTAGCCTTGAGCTCATCTTATAGCCCAGGCTGGCTTTGAACTCACAACGATCCTCCTGTCTCAGCCCGAGTGCTGGGGTCACAGGGGTGCACCATTAGGCCTGGCCTCAAGCCCTTGCTAGGCCTCTCCCCATACCCAGGTCTTGTCTCACCCTGCCTCCAATAACAAAAGGAAGCAATGGGCACTGGTCTCTGAGTAGAACCAGAAGAATCATCTTTACAAATTCCCAGGAAGAGTGCCAGGTGGAATGAGCCCAAGCCAGCCAGCCTCCCTTGCTACAGCGGAGTCAGCTGCAGACATGGCCTGGGGACTGCAGGGATCTTTGGTTCTCAGAGGAGGGACACGGGGAGCTGTTCAGCCAGGGAACAGCAGCTGAGGTCTCCCTGCCCTTAGGGTCACAGGGTGCTTATTCAGTGCGGGGGAGCCACCCACACTGTTCTCAGTGTGCCCGAGCCCTTCTGTGGTGCAACTTCTTGAGCAAATACTTAGGAGTGGTCAGAGCCAGGGGACAGAACAGCTTCCGCACTTTCTGTACTCTTCTGAGTCCCTGAACCCCCAGGGTCTGGGGCCACATCTCCAGGCAGGTGTGCTGAAGTTGCTCAGACTGGGATCACAATTAGATGCCTCCTGCCTCAGCTTCCCGGGTGCGACAATCACAGCCATGTGCCACCCCACCCAGCTTGTTAGCCAGTGTGAGCTGTGGGAATTAAGGTTATCTTCAGTATGGAGTTCAGGAGCCCTGAACCTATACCAAAGTCTGCACGTACCTACACTGGCACGTGGACAGTTTCAGTGGAGTGTAGAAGGGGCCTTATCTTCGAGGGTAGGAAGCGTCGTGCGGGAGCCAACTGCCTAGGGAAAGCATCTTCTAACACTATACTCTGAAAGAGGGAGGGAAGGCACCACCACAAAGCTACCCATGGTGTCACCTAAGCCAAAGGATCCTGAGTAAAAGGCAAAGGCTGCTCAGCACAGCCGGTTACTCAGACCTTTGGAGGAAAAGCAAAAAACCCTTTCGAATTCCCAGTCTCCCTCTCTAAGAACTCGGGCCTTACGCTGCTCCTTGCTCAGGCTGGGCACTGTTCAGCCCTCACAGAAACTAGTTCCAGTGTGGAGGGAGGAGAGGGGAGGGAAGGAAGGAAGGAAGGAAGTAACTGTGGTTTGGCTAGGGAGGACTTCTGCATCCTGGGAAGGCCAGCTTCGACAGAGCCTCCTGTGGAGCAGCTGCCCAGGCAAGTTCTGGGGGCCTAGAAAGCTACCAGGAGGTCCAGCTGAGGGGCTGCTGATGGCTCTGCGCTGCTGTGTTCTTACAGGACAGGAAAATCCCCTTTTGAGAGCAGCCATTTTTTTTTATTGGCTTATTGAGACAGGGTCTTGCTGTGTAGCTCTGATTGCCTTTGAATGCATGCCACAACCCATGCAGCCTCAAACTCCCAGATCTGCCTGCCTCAGCCTCCCAAGTGCTTGATTTCAGGGGTGCACCACCTTGACCCCTGGACCCAGTTCTAGAGGCCCCAGATTTTGAAACAGGTTATGGACCCACCCATGTGATAAAATGAACATTTTCTCGAAGGCAGGGGAGAGTGTTACATGAGGGCAGACGTAAGTCAGTGGGCATCGCAGTGACTATGCTACTCAGTTCAGATGCTGGCCACTCCAGGAGGCTGAACCAGAGAAAACCACAAGGGATTCGAAGCTGCTGAGAGGGAAGCTGTGGTCCCAGCAGGCAGCTGCTCTCCACAGCCTTTCTTCCTTGCTTGGGAGTGAAATAAAGCGCACAATACTCTAATCCCAAGAGACAATCAACCCCTTATGCCCTAAACTGAGGTTTCTAGCGCTTTGG
This sequence comes from Capromys pilorides, assembly GCA_004027915.1. Taxonomy (NCBI): domain Eukaryota; kingdom Metazoa; phylum Chordata; class Mammalia; order Rodentia; family Capromyidae; genus Capromys; species Capromys pilorides. Next base: position 14,133 of record PVKN010007795.1, read on the forward strand.
GGAAAAGCTCCTAAAAACACTCAAACAGCTCCGAGCGAGCTGGAAGCCTTGCAGAGAGGGCGATACGTACCCAGGCGGTGGGAGAGCGGCTGCCGTGAGGTGCGGAGCCGGTCGACTTCTGGGCAGTCGTTGCTCAGAAGCCCGTGAGCAGCCAGCAGCGGGTTTTAATACTCTTCCCCTTTGCTTTCGGTTTCCTTTTTCAGGAAAAGCTTTTGTTTTTCCTGCTTACTCCACCCCTCCAGCTACGTGCACTTGGGGGGGCTTCCTAGAAATCACCCAGATTGCATTCCAGTCGCCTGACCCACCTCCCCTGGAGCCACGTGCACGACGAGTTTCTGAGAAATCAGGCAGATTCTGCTCAGCACCTCAGCCTCGGGGCCCACCTTCTCGATGCACTCGGCCAATCATGGGCGGGTCGGGGCCAAGAAACCGTCCCGGGAACCGAGCACTAGCTCATTGCATCAGCTCGGGGAGGCGTCCCCACCCGCTTCCTCCTGCTCTCCACCCTCAGCAGCGGCCACAAAGTGTGCTAGCACAGTCCTGGGCGGGATGGGAACGGAAAAGGCTGAAGGGAACTGCGGGGGCCGCCTCGCACCGAGGCCCCGCAGTGTAGCGGGCAGGTCGCGAGGTCAGAGCCGGGGCTGCGACCCAGCTCGGGCATCTCCTCCCGCGCGAGTTCCAGGACTCCCGCGCCCTCTCTGCTCCACCCTGGTTCACACTCACGAAATGGGCACCGGGAAGCCTGCGGCACCACACTACGGCATCACCCCGGCCGGGGCCGCCGACCAGAGGCGAGGGAGGGTCGGGTGGCGGAGGGGCCGGTGGTCGGGGCCGGGCAGCCCCGCGCCCTGCGCGGCGCCAGGACGCAGAGACACTAGCCGGGCTGCTGGAGTGCAGGGCTCGAGGAGGGCACTCCGGGCCCCCGGTCCTCGGTGCCGCCCCGGCGCCCCTCCCCGGCCTTACTTACCCTGCCCAGCCGGCCAGTCAGCGCCACCGGCACTGCCACCGGGTGGACTCCAGGGCGTCCGTGGAAACGCCGTCCGGCCGGAACAACTTCCGGTCTCGCCGCCCCGTCATTGGCTGTCCGCGCAGGGGCGGGGCTGAGCCCGCCGCCGATTGGCTGGCAGACCGGATGTCGCGGCGGAACGCGACTGGGCGGCGGAGTGCCGGTGGGACCCGCTCGGGGAGTTTACCGAGCGCTTTCGGTGCTTGTGGTGAGCGGCGGGCCCCGGGCGGGAGGGAGCCGGACCGCGCAGAGCCCGAGCGCTCTCTGCCCCTCGGGCGCGAGTCCCTGCCGCCGATCTCCTCTTTCCTTTCCCTTTCCGTTCCTCCGAGAGCGCTGTGCTCTGTACCACCCTTGTCGCTTACTGATGACAGCGCGCTAACTCCTGTTCATCCTACAAAACCCATCTTGGGAGTGCCTTGCCCGTACTTTTCATCAGTTTGTGGCCTTTGGGGCAGGATGCGTGCTTTGTTTAATTTGCGCCTACATCCTGTTCTGCATAGGGCTTCACCCAGAGTGAGTGGTCGGGAAATACTTGTTGCATGAGAACATTCACTTGATTTTACTTTCCCTACATCTCCATGTCGGTTTTAAGTACCCGTATACTTCTAGACTTTTCTCTGTTGGTTCCCACCAGGGTTTTTCCCTTTGGTTTACTTACTTATCTCGTTTTTCTGAGACAGGTTCTCGCTATGTAGGTAGGCTGACCACGAGCGAACACCTAGCTGTCCTCTTGCCTCAGTCTCCTGACGCCTGGATGACGGGTGCGAGTCGCCACGCCCGGCTTTCCTCTTGGTTCAGTCTTTCATTTTAGGAAACAAGGCAGCGAGCCCGTCGTCCTAAGCTGCTGCCGTTCTGATGTCTCCAGTTTTTTTTTTTTCTTGTCGAGGACTCCTCTCACGGCCTGTCCTCCGCGGGGTGGTGCAGCTCTCTCCCCTCCTCCTGAGCATCGCCGGATGTCCTCTCCCTGGAACCAGGCTGCCCCAGCCTCCCCACAGAAACTGTGGCCCCTGGTCCAGCTGTCCCGAACTCTCTCGCTTTTGTCCTTTCGCTCTGCTAATACCTGACACCCGCTAGCTCCCTGGATTGGGTGCTGGCACTCCCCTCAGAGTGTGGACGCTGGGCATCGGCTGCTGTCTTGCTCCGTGCCGGCTCCTGTGGGACGTGGCCAGGGCCAGTGCGTCCGCGTGTTTGTTGAGGGAGTAACAAAATGCAGACTAGGTGCGGAGTGTCGGGAGCCCTGCCCCCACTCTCAGGCCTGGGCTCTGGTCCGCACTGCTTCTTCTCTAAGCTCTGGCTGTTGTGGCTGCTGTGAGCAGTGGGGCAGCGGGGTCGTGGGAAGCCACGCTCCTGCCCACAGGAGCCCCACGCTGCTTCCCTGTGGTAGGAAGGAGCAGGACTTGGTGGGGTTCAGGTTGCAGGAGCAGGGTGTCTCCCTCAGGTTGTAAGGAGCCCACTTGCCGTGGGGACCTTGTGAGGTGGGGGCCAGCTACTGGGGTTTTGTTTTTTCATTAATCAACTTTTTAAAATTTAAAGGGACTAGAACAATGATAGATAAGATATTAGAAAGGATACACAATTTACAGAAAACCATGCTGGCAGGAGTTCAGTGGTGGCTGTTACATTGTGCGTTGCTGTATTCAGTGTAGTTGTACAGGTTACAGATGTTAGCATGCAAAGTTGGTCAAAGTAGCTGGGTGTGGTGGCACACACCTGTGGCCCCAGCACTTGGTACGCCGAGGCAGGAGGATTGTTGTGAGTTCAAGACCAGCCGAGGCTACCAAGTGAGCTCAAGGTCAGCCTGAGCTGCATAGTGAGACCCTGTCTCAAAAAGACCAAAAAAAAAAAAAAAAAAAAAAAAAGAAAAGTTGGACGTAAGCAAAAAAATTTCAAGAGTTAACTGCTCTCTTCGAGACAGCAATAGAAATTAATCCGGTCATCTCGCCTGTCCCGTGTGTGTACTTGCGATTTTTCCCTCCTTTTTTCCCTTTCTTTTCTCCTTTCAGCCACCCCAGTTATTGTTTCCTTTTGTTCAGTTTCTTCTCCTTTCACAGTATCCGCCCTACATTTCAGGTTTTCTTTACTCTTTCAGGTTCTTACTCTAGGAAGATGATGCCGTGTTTGCACCTGCAGGCCTGACCGATTTCACTTGGGAGTATGGCCTCTAGGTGTGTGCATCTACCTGTAAGAGCCTCGAGTTTATCTTTCTTTATAGCTGACTAATACTCCATTGTAACTTTTTTGTATCAGGGATTGAACTCAGGACCTTATACTTGCCAGGCAGGCACTTATGCCACTGAGCCATTTTCCTGGCCCCTCCATTGTATAAAAATACCACATTGCTGGGCATGGTGGTGGGTGCCTGTAATCCCAGCACTTGGGAGGCTGAGGCAGGATGATCAGTGCAAGTTTGAGACCAGCCTGGGCTACAAAAGTGATATCAAGACCAGCCTGAACCGCATAGTGAGACCCTGTCTCAAAAAGAAAAAGAAGGGGCCGGCGAGATGGTTCAGTGGTCTGAAGCGCCTGCTTGGGAGGGCTCAGGCAACTGCGGGGACTGCAGTTCGATCCCTGGCACCACATGCTGCGCCAGCGCCACCACCAGGGCAGGCTGAGCCAGCCACAAAATGAATAAATAAAGAATCAAAAAGAAAAAGAAAAGAAAAGAAAAAAACCATCTAATTTTTTATTTATTGATATTTGAGAAAGGGTCTCTTGTAGCCCAGGCTGGCCTTGAACCCGAAGTGATCTTGCTGCCTCAGCCACCCGCTGGGCTTTAAGTTTTATTAGTGGGGGTTCACAGCGCGTGGTCACATTACCCCTGGGGAGTCCATGCGTGAAACACGTTTCTTTTCTGTTTTATTCCTCATCTTTGACCTCTTAGCCCCCTTTCCACTTGCCAGAGATCCATCTCCTGCTTCCTCATCTATCCAGAAATTTGTTGTTTTGGGACAGGGTCTCGCTGTCAGCTCGGCTGGCCTTGAGCTCACTTTGTAGACCAGGCTGGTCTGGAAATCCTCCTGCCTCAGCTCCAGCCGCGCTGGAGTTGAGGGTGTGCGCCCTGCCCCCACGCCAGCCCGGAAGTGTTATTGTGCGCCCTGACTTAGGGTGTGCAGCCGTTCTGGGCATGGACAAGGCTGCCAGCGAGCGCAGAGCCCTGGTGGAGGGGACACGTGCCCGGCTGGGGTGGGGTGGGGGCCGCCGGCTGTGGCCCGGTGTGCGTCCTTGTAGGCATGCGTCCCTGTACCTCCGCGAGGCGCTGCTCACCTCCAGCCGCGAGCCCCTCTCCTGGAGCCCGCCAATGCCCGCACTCTGCTGGGGTGACAAGCAGCGTGGCAGGCTCCTGAGGCCTGCCCGCGGACGGAGCCGGGTATGGGGGTGGGCGTCAGCCCCGCGCCTGCCCGTGCCCCCCACCCCCACCCCCAACCCCCGCCCTCCTCCCCTTCCCCTCTCCTGGGGGGTGTGCCACCGCTAAGCTATGCCTCAACCCTTCAGCTGTTTCATTTGATAAGCCTGGGGTGAGACGGGTGTGGGGGTGCAAGCTGTGACCTGAGCGCGTGGGTCACAGCTGAGGCAGGGCAGTCCTGGCAAGTGCAAGCAGCCTAGGGGCCTGTAGTACCAGCAACCGAGGAGGCTGAGGCAGGAGGATCACGTGAGTTGGAGATCAGCTGGGGCTACCTCAGCGAGCTCAAGGCCAGTCTGGACTACATAAGGAGAACCTGGGTCAAAAAAAAATTTTTTTTAAAATTCATTTTAATGAGAAAAAATAGCAATGAAAGACTTTCAAAACAGGTTAGTAGGAGAGTTACAATAATTAATACATTGTGTATTGTTGTCTTCATAGTAGTTTTTCAGAGGACAAGATGCAGACATGATGTTTAAAACTTTTTATTTTGAGACAGGGTTTTGCTGATTTGTTTTGCTGCCTTGTGATTCTATTGCCTTTTTTTTTTTTTCCTGTACTGTGGACTGAACTCAGGACCCTGCGCTTGCCAGCAAATGCTTATTGTACTTAGCTATCTCCCTAGCCCACCTATTGCATTCTTGAATAGCTGGGATTATAGGTATTGCTACTGTGCCCCACTAGTTAGGCCATCGGTTATGTCTGTCAATAAAACTGTTCATTTCTATTCATTTATTTTTTATGTATTTAGAAGAGGTCTGCAGGGTCTCACTCCACAGATCTGACCGTGGTGATCCTCCTGTTGTCAGCCTCCCAAGCCTGTGCTGTGCCAAGGATGGGACCCCGGCCCGAGCTCCGGCTAAGGAGGTGTTTTTATCCGAAGAGCTGTCTGGCTGGCCCTTATAAACTGTTCATTTTTTTTTCCCACGTAGGCCTTGTGTAGATCTTTTAGGTTTTCAGGTATTCTGTATTCTTCATTTTTAAGATTACATCACCTAATTATGTCTGGTGTACAGGAACGTATTTTAGAGATTAAAGGCACAATGTAATGTTTATAAGTCAGGATAGGCACAGCTGTCTCCTCTAACATTTGTCATTTCTTTTTTTTTTTTTTTGTGCGTGTGCAGGGTCTCACTATGCAGCCCACACTCGTAGTGATCCTCCAGACTTCTACCTCTCTGTCCTGGGATTACAGGCGTGCTCCACCACGCCCGGACTCCATCACAGGCTCAGCGCGCCCAAGGGCGGGGCCGGCACGCATTTGGTGCCAGGGACCGAACCTTGGACCCTACACTTACCTAAGCAATATCATTTCTTACATGAAAAGCATTTGAAAATCTTTCTTTTAGCTTTTTGAAAAAAGCCCCATGGTACTGGGTCTTGCTATGTAGCTTTGAACTCACTGTGTAGCTCAGGCTGGCCTCAAACCCTTGACCATCCTCTTGTCTCAGCCTCCTCAGAAGTGTTGGGATTATAGGACTATGTCACCATGCCCTGTTCCCTAATATTTGTTTTTTCTGTGACAGGGTTTTGCTGTGCAGTCAGGCTGGTCTTGAGCTCATTTTGAGAAGGATTTTTTTTTGGCTGTCCCAGGCTGCCTTAAGAGCAGGTCTCATGCTCCATGTAGAGGTAGGGATCAAACCACAGTCCCCAGCACCTGAGTGACTTTGCTGAATCATGTGCTTTAATCAACTGAGCTACCTGGCAAGCCCCCCCATTGAGCTCATTTTGTAGCCCAGGCTGGTCTTGAGCTTGCAGAGATCCTTCTGCCTCGGCCTCCCTGGAGCTAGGATTACAGGTGTGCACCAGCAGGCTTGTGTCAGCACATTTAACTTTTTAGCGGCTGGCTGACTGGGCAGCTCTAGGAGTGCTGGGGTTAGAGGCTAAAAGCCCTGGATTTTTTTAATGTTTATTCTGGTGGGTCTTGAGGTGTTGGATTTCTGATGATCTTTCTTTCTTCTTGCCAGTACTGGTGATCGGTTGAAAATGGGGACTCTCTCCAACTGGACTCTCTTATTTTGAGACAAGGTGTCATCAACTCGCCTGTGCTGGCCTTGAGCTCGGAGCCCTCCTGCCTCAGCCTCCTGAGTACGTGTGCGCCGGCATGCCTGTTGCACACCTGTTCTGACTCATGCTTTTGTTTGGTCTCAGGTCGTCCGTCCCGGTGGTTCTGCAGGACACTGTGTGTGCGATGGCCTCCCTAGTGGCTTACGAGGATTCTGACTCCGAGGCTGATCCTGAGCCCGGTGGAGGTGGGGAGGCCACTGGCTGTGACTGTTGGGATGCGGCTGCACCCTCTGGGCCGGGGGTCACGTCTGGTGCTGCACAGCTGAGATCCCAGGGGCCGCTGGGCCTGGAGCCCCATCCTTCTGCAGATGCCAGGCAGCACCAGCTCCCGAAGGCCCGGCTGTGGGGGAGTGGTCCAGGCTGTGTGCCCAGCCTCAGGTTGCAGTGGCCCGGGAAGGACCTTAAGGCCGCCCACCCTGCTCAGGCACCTCCCCGGCCCAAGTCTTCGTCGCTGTGGGCCACCTGTGCCCCTGCTGCACCCCTGGCCAATGCCCCCCAGAAGCACCTCCAAGCCCCCCAGCCTGCTTCTCCTGCCTCTTGGGCCCAGGATGAGGCTGCAGCTCCTGGCAGCTATGTTGGGCCCCTGCACAAGCGCAAGAGTGAGGACTGTGTGGTCCCCTACATCCCCAAGAGGCTGAGGTGTCAGCAGGCGGTGGGCACTGGGCTGGGCCAGGAGCCACAGGGACCCCCGGAGGGGAGCGCCCCTGCCCCGCTGCGCCTGCCCCCCGGGGCCTCGGAGATGATCCAGCCACATCTGAGCAGCCCGCGCAGGGAGACCCGGGTGCCCAGGACTGTGCTGTGCCAGCTGCGGGGCCACCAGGGCCCAGTCAATGGCATCCAGTGGTGCCCGGTGCCAGGCCAAAGCCAGCTGCTGCTCTCAGCCTCCATGGACCGGACTTTCAAGGTAGGTGCAGCTGCAGCGGGTTCTTGTGTTTGGAAAATTTGGTGACTGTGGCTTTCCCGGGAGGGTTCCCTGTGCTGGCGTAGGATCCGGGGTTCCTGCTGCCCCTGCTGGTCCTGATGTTGGCCTGGCCAGGTCACCCAAGCATTAAATGTGTGGTGGCACCACCAGGTGACAAAACCTTATCTTGTAATTGTGTTATAGTTATCAGCATTACTTGTAGTTTTCTGAGGTAGGCCTCGCTCTGCAGTTCAGGCTGGCCTTCACCTCACAGCGTAGTCCAGGCTGACCGCCAGCTTGCAGGAATCTTCCTGCCTCAGCCTCCTGAGCGCCAGAGTTGCAGGCATGTGCCGTCATGTCTGGCCATGGTGTTGCATTATTTTATCATGTGATTATTCCGTGATTGACTTGGCTGCTTCCCTGCTCTTCGTGTGTCACTGTGGTCTGATTTCTCGGCATTGTCAACTGCAGTGGACGCACTGCTGCGTACATTTGTCTTTCCCTGTCTGTTCCTGAGGCTTCCAGGATGGATCCCTGGGGCTCATGGCTCAGGACCTGTGGGACAGCAGCCTGTGCTGGGATCCCATCTGTGTGCTGGTGAGTCCCAGTGCCTCAGGAGGCCAGAGGATTGCAAGTTCAAGGCCAGCCTGGGCAATTCACCGAGCCCCTGTCTCAAAGCACAATACAAAGGGTCGGGGCCAGAGCTTGTCCTTAGTACAAGCCAAAAAATAGTGGAAAATAGGGAGAGAGAATCTCAGCGTGCTACCCGCTCCCAGCCTGAGCGGCTCCTTCTGGTCAGGGCGTCTTCACCTGTCAGCTCCAAGGGTAGCATGCGGGCTTAGCTAATCTGTCTTTGGCAAAAAATAGAACCATTCGATGGAATGTGGTACTTTTTTTTAAGAAATGCAGTGTGAAGGCAGGTGTTGCGGCACAGCCTGTGAGGCCAGCGCTCTGGGAAGTGAAGGAAGAATCGAAGGGCAAGTGGGAACCGGGTAACATGGCGAGCGAAATAAAGACCTAAGGAACGAAGGAAAGGCAGTGTTAGGGTTCTGCTTACCCGTGGTGTATGGCACTGGCTAGCAAAGGAAATGCCCAGTGGGAACGTGCAGCTTTGTAGTGAGCCGAGTGATCACAGTGGCTCCAGGACCTGGCTTTGCTCCAGCTGCAGGGTGGCGTGGCTGGGTCCTCTCAGGCGGCACCTTCTCTGTCCACGTGTGTGGCCCATGGCCTGCGCCCACGGGGATGGTCAGCAGCGGTGCTCTGGGCCCTGGGCTGCCAAGGCCTTTGATCTGCAGGCACAAAACAGCTTTTCCCTGCGGGGAGAGGAGGCTGAGGTACAGAGCTGCCTTGGACCTGACCTGAGGCGGCGGTGGCAGCCCTGAGGGGTGGCTGGGGTCCTCTCGCCTTGCAGGTCTTGACCCTGGACACCCTGACACAGGCTGTGGCAGCTGCCCAGGAGGCACCTGGCCACCCTCAGGTGCATCTGGCTTTTTGAAACAGCTTTCCTTTTCTTATGTCCTGTCTGTAGCACATAATGCCCAGGTCCCGGCTGGGGACCCGGTGGCATTCGTGGCACAGAGCCACCTGTGTCCTTCCCTGCCCTTTCTCTTTCCTCCTTCCATGTCTTGGTCCCTTTCCTTTTTGAAAAAAATCTACCATGGTTTCCCGCTGTCTTTTCTTCTTTTTGGTACCAGGAATTGAACTTGGGACCTTGCACTTTCCAGGTTGGCGCTGTGCTGCTGAGCCATACCCCAGCCCCATGTTTCCTATATCTACCTTTTGTTTAATTAATTCATTTTTTTTACAGTAGAAAAATTTACTGGGAAATAGGAATAAGGAATAGGAATAGCTCCTGAGAGACAGGAGGGGTCCCGCATGGGCCGCAGTGTTTATCTTTTATTGATTTTGTGTTTTGCATTTCTCATGTAAGGAAACCATGTGATAATTATGCTTACCTGCTTGCTTGCTTGCTTGCTTGCTTTCTTTCTTTCTTTCTTTCTTTCTTTCTTTCTTTCTTTCTTTTTCTATGGTTAGGACTTTATTAGAACTTTGGGAAATAAGTGGTAAAGCAAATGATTTTAAAAACCGCTATGGGGCTGCACTTAAGTTCACATAAAAATAGCATTTTTATGACCATATTGGAATTTAATCATTTTACACAGGTTAACAAAATGTATCACAAGAACAACTAAACATTGGGTTTATTGAAAGCTGTGCTTTTGAAAGTGGAGCAATGAAAAATTTTCAGATTTTTTTAAACAAATGATCATTTCCAAATCAATGTACCACACGAGGGGAACAGAGTTGTTAAAATATAGCTGTGCTCAACGACAGTACACTACTTGAAATCAATCCTAAGATCAAGACTGAAAACCATTTATTTTTTAAACTTTACTTATTTATGTTATGGCCGGCTCAGCCTGCCCTGGGGGTGGGACTGGTGCAGCATGTGGTGCCAGGGATCAAACCACAGTCCCTGTGGTTGCCTAAGCTTTCCTAAGCAGGTGCTTTAGACTGCTGAGCTATCTTGCTGGCCCAAACCTTCCACAATTTAATTTTGCTACTTTTGCTTTTTTGTTTGTTTTTTTGGTACCTGGAATCAAACTCATGACCTTGCACTTGCTAGGCAGGCATTTATGCCACTGAGCTATCTCCCTGGCCCAAGACTGAAAACCATTTGAAGAGACTAAAGACCCTGTATGTTTTGTAGTCACCTTGGTTCAGAGGTACTCTTCCTTCCCCAATAGTCAAAGCTTAATGAAAAGACTGACTCTAAGTAAGTTTTTCCTCATCGTGTCTTCAGTTCAAAACACTAGTAAAACATTGGTAATACGGTCTATATCTTGTCTGATCTGGATGACGTGGTCCCGGAAGTGAGGTCTGGGAAGGTGGACCCTGCATTCTTGGAGAAGGTGGTGGCCCCCTTGGTGCAGGCCCTGTACCAGGACTCATTCCTCCTGGCTGTGTGAATGGAGGGCTGAGAGCTCCTTGGTCTTCTGTCAGCTGGGGTAGAGTTAGGATTGTAATGGTGAGGAAGGGGTGCAGTTACAGGTGGACCACCATGTTGAGGTGGGAGAGGTCCTAGAGGAGGAAGACTCCTATAAGGTGGCATCTGGGCAATAATATGTTGGGGGGAGGGGCTATTGGTGGTGGAGCAGAGGTCGCTGGTGGAGGTGGAGCTTGGCTGTCTACCAGATGAGCAGTACCTGCAGCCTGGGGAGGAGGATGCGGCCTTGGATAGCCTATCGGAGGACAAGGAGGTGGGGATGGCGCCTAATGTTGCTGTGGAGGCATAACGTGATGAGGGCGCAAGACCACCTGGTGTTCGGGGTGGTGGTGAGCAGGTGCTGGGGCAGGAGGTGGCGGTCCTCTAGCACCTGAATGTGAGTCATCTTGAATAGGGACGGTTATGAAATTGCCATGTTCTCTTGTTGAAATACGGAAGGGTTCCTGACTGATGGATCGAGGAGGTGGTGAGCCATGCCCAGTTCTGCTGCAAGAGCACGGTGTCCTCACGGGGCTGATGATAGTGCTCACGGGCACGTGCTGCCAAGGAGGTGGTGGCGTCGAGGTGTGCTGTGTTGGTGGGACATGGCTCATACGGTGCCTGTCTGGTGCATTATAAAGTGCTCGGGGATTTCAGCTGGCGGGGCGGGGGGTGGGGCGATAGGAGGATGCACATTTTCAAGGGAAGCACGGGAACTGGTTTTCCAGCTCGCATGTGGCGATGGCTCACAGGAGCCTGCAAGCCTCTCGGAGACAAACACGTCCTCTTGCACCCTTGAACAGTGCTACACGTGAAGCAAGAACCTCGTGTACACGGTTCAATTCGCTGCACAGGATCACTACAGCCAGGACACATCTTATCCCCTTTTTCTTCATGTAAAATAGCACAATCGTAGCAAAAAACGTGTTTGCACGGAGTCATTTGCCCATAGATTTTAATCGGCAGTCCACGTTTGTCATAGAAAGGAACGGGTGTATCACCCTTTTCACCTAAGATGTTTATCTTAAAGTCCCAAAATGGATGTCCGGGAAATCTTCATTGATTTCCAAACAGTTCAGCCCTTTTACCGTCATACCGTTCTCCTTTGTTATACTCAAGTCCTTCTTCCTCACCAGCTGGAGCATTGGGGGCATCCTGCGTCTAGTTCATCTTTGAGTTCGAGGTGCAGGTTTGGCTTTGTTTGCTTGCTTGGAGATGAGTTGTATAGGAATTCGTCTGCGAACATCAAGACCACCCAACGACCCAGAAGTATTGGTGCCTTGTAACCCGTTGTCAGCGCGATCCATGATTTGGCTCGCAGAGCACAGGCCTGGGTTATTTCTTTTAACGTTATGCTCAGAATGCACCCATTTTCCTACAAGGGACTCAAGTTTATCCTTTTTTTTTAAATTTCATTACTTTTATTACATAGTGGGTTTCCACACATGGCTTTTTAAGTAATCTACGCAGGGAGAGAAGGGATAGGAGGACACATTTTTAGCTCCCCTCCCTCCAGAACACAAATATTTACATTTTAGCAATTGGACAATCCT
>PVKN010007796.1:0-17084 GCA_004027915.1 Capromys pilorides
GAGGTAACTGAGGAGGGCAGGAAGATTAGTGGAGGTCAGAGGTTACAGCAGAGGTCAAAGAGCACATTGGAATGAGGGGTGGGTTCTGCTCACCGAGTTCTTCTGGAAAATATCCTCCTGCAGGAGGCAGACAGTCAGACACTAGCATTCTGGGTCTAGGCCTTACCCCAACCCTGCATCTGTCCCCACAAGCCACCTGCCACTTACACGTACGGCTTGCAGATCAGGGAGGTCAGCCTGGGAGCAGAGGAGCACGTTGTTGGTCATGCTGAAGCTCTCTCGCACAGCAAGATGATAAAACAGGGAGGGTTGTGCCAAGGAGCCACTCACCTCCAGCACCACCACATCTGTGGGCACAGAGGTGCAAGCCCTGAGCCCCAAAGGCCTGCTTGTTGGGGAAGGAGCCTAGGGCGGCTGCTGGCCCCCACTTGCGCAGCCATAGGATTCCAGCCAGGCCCAAATCTGTTCCAGGCTTGTTCACTGGAAAGCCCCCAGCTCTTCCACACACTAACAGCTGTGGTGCTGCAGAGGAGGAGCTGGGCTCCCTAGGCTGGGACCCCCGTGCCAGCTGCGGCCCTGTGCCAGGAGAGGTGGGCGGGGGTGTGCTGCAGCTGAAACGCTGTTCCCTACGCTGCAGTAAGAGGCAGGAGTGGTGCAAACGCAGTGGTCCCCTCCCCTGGGTCCTCAACCCAGGTCTTAAAAAAAAAAAGTAGCCAGCTCCATTAGAGTGTGTAGACAAAGCTGGGCCTGTATGTGTGCATGTGTAACTCACTGTGTCCCACTGTCTTTGTGTGACAAGGTCCACTAGGGGCTGTTTGGGTCAAATATGGATGTGATTTGTGAGTGGATGACTCTGTATGGGTCTTTGTGTCCTCGTGGTCTGGTCAGCCTTCACTTTTAGGTTGCAATTTCAAGGATGTCGGGGAAGCATGGTTCCCCAACTCTCCCGCGGGCGGGCTTATAAGGATGGAGCCGGGCGGGGATCCGGGTTGGCTGGAGCGAGAGAAGAACCGCCTCTCGGCCCCGCCCCGCCTCTCGGCCCCGCCCCGCCTCTCGGCCCCGCCCCGCCCCCGCCGCGCCCACTCTTGGCTGCCGGGTCTCGAAAGCCTAATTGCCTCGCCCGGAATCCACACCGGATGAGTCTTTTGCTTTCTCTTCCGCCTCTCGAGCCGGAACGTTGGAAGTAGTAAATAATACCACGACCTCTAAAGCGCAGCCTGTCAGGAACGGACCCCGCCTTCCTTAGTTCACGCTCCTCTCCAGGATTCACCCTCCAAAGCTCCTCGAGAAGTAGGGCGCGGTGGCGCACGCTTGTAATCCCAACCTTTTTTTGGAAGTTGTGGCGAGAGGGTCACAAAAGCTTCTCACGTGAGCAATTTCACGAAACCCCCCTGGCTAAAGGGCTAGGGATGTCGCTCAGGGGGAAGGCCCCATAAACCGCAGTTTTGAGTTCTCCAGCGCCTCTGAGAACTGCAGTCCGGCCCCCCTCTTAGTCCCGCCCGGGAGTTTCTAAACCGAGACCTATCCCAGCCGGCTCGGAAGGCGAGGCCTCGACTGCAGGCTCTGAGCTGCGCGAATGTCCAGATTCAATCCTGGGCCAGCCCGCGAGCGCAGCCACGACCTGGGCTCTACCGAAGTCCTCTGCGGTCACAGCCTGGGGTCCTTCGGCTTGACCCCACCCCAAGTTCCTAGATCCCTCACCTGCTCGGCGCCGCCCCGGCCCCGCCCCCGCACTCACCCGCGTTGTAGAAGGAATCCAGCGCGGCGGTGTCACCCAGCGCCAGGGTCCCAAAGGGCAGGCTGCGCAGCTGCGGCGGCGGCCGAGGCCCCGAGAGCTGCCCGCAGGCCTCACGCAGGCAGCGCAGGGGCAGTGGCTCCGCCTCAGTCCCCACCCCAGGTTCCACCTCGGGCCGCTGGTCCTGGGTCAGCACGTAGACCACACTGAGCGGCCGGCTCCGCGCGCAGCTCCGGCCAGGGGGCGCAGCTACGGGCCGGCCCCGGCTCAGCGCCTCGGCCAGCGGGTCCTGCCAGCAGCTGCCGGCGCGCTCCAAGGTCCCCGGCCCGGGGCACACCCCCGCCATGCGGGGGCGCTCAGGCGCGGGGCGCCTGCAACCTGGGCCCGAGCAAGGGCCTGGCGCGGTGAATCCAGTGATTTCGGGAGCTGTAATCCAGTCGGCGTCCGAGATGTCCTACAGGGTGTCTGGAGACTGGCCGGACGTTCCGGTTCGGAAGTCTGGGGTCCTGGGAGAAATCAGCTGAGACTTTAAGGATCCTTGAAGATGTCGAATCCGGGACTGGGTTCTGGTAATCCGGTACCCGGGGATCCGCGACTCCGAGTCAGTGGGAGATCCCAGGAAAAGAGGTGGCAGTGTCGGACACCCAGACTTCTCTGGGAAGCGCAGGCGACACTCCTCAGCTCTGCCCTCACTTGTAGGTCCGGCCCAGCCCTTTCCCGACCGGGAAAGCTCCACCCTCGGCCCTGGGGCAGTGCTGCTCCCTGGCTGCTGGAGACTGGGCCTCTGCCCTCCCTCCTCTCCCGCCAGAACTTCTGACACTGGCCGCTTCCGGAACAGCCTGTGCCCCTGTTCACGCCAACCACTGTGCACTGCTCACCGCAGGCGCTCGCTCCGACAGTGTGTGTCCAGGCCTGGGAGAGGGAGCAAGCGGGACCTGCAGGCTTTGCCGGCAAACTCTGCTGAGTGGGTGCATCAGGTGCACAGACGCGGGGGTGCAGAGAGAGTTCCAGAAGCCCTCAGGCCCAGCTTCACAGCTCTTACCAAAGGCTGCTTACCCCAGAACTCCCCCTGTGGAGCCCTGCTGACCTTTGTCTGTACCCAGAACTTGACAGTGGAGCCTGAGAAGCACTTGCCACTGTAAACGTTTCTCTGCCCACCCTTCGAAGGACCACCACAGCCAGAAATGGGCTACAACTACATCCCAACTTCAAAGCCCCCTAATTTTTTAGTGTGAATTAGTGACTGAGGCAACAAGCTGATTTAAACCTCAGTGGACCTTGCAATTAGGGCCTGGCAGGAGGTTGAGTAACTTGTCTGGGATCAGTCAGCTATTTGACGAAGCAGGAGGCAAACGCAGGACTGTCAGACTTTTAATTATTTGTTTCTGTCGCCATTTAATATTGATGTGGATTTGGGCAAATGAACTGCTAAATAATTGCTAGCTTGGTGACTGTTGTTTCATTGCTCTGTTGCCTCACAGAAGAAAAATGTACCTTCCTTCCTTGGCTTGACCCTGAGTTCAAAATAGCTCCTCAGGGGATAAGCAAGAAACTGGAGGGGTGAGAACTTGGCCCATACCAGAGGCTGGAGTGGAAAACAAATAACTTACAAAGGACAAGCATGAGCAACAGAGACTGTGAAAGTTGTGCAATTCCTGTCACAAAAATGCCCCCCTTTGGCCAGGTGTAGACTTGTGCACCTGTAATCCTGTCCCTCTGGAGGCTGAGGCAGGAGGATTAGCACATGTTCAAGGGAGCTACATAAGGAATGCAAGTCAAACTTGGGATCTTGGCTCGCCAGGCAGGCATTTGCGCCACTTAGCTATCTCCCCAGCCAGGAATTCAAGTCTAGCCTGAACTATATGGTGAGACCCTATCTCAAAACAAAATTGTCCACTGGCAAAACAAAACTGTCCACTGGCAGTACCCAGATGACCCAGGTGACCCAGGAACATTGTCAGTGGATGCTTGAATTCCTTCTAACCCCCCCCACTGGGTGTCCCTTTGGCCTTTTCTTGCATACTTCCGGAAGGAGACAAAAGCCTCATTGCCTTAGAAGGGTGTACCTTCCATTTTCCTGATCGGAAGGCAGTTGGGAGAGATATAGGAACTTATGTCCCTATTCTGCCTTATAAGGTTTTGCCCAATAAGTGAAAGAGTCCTCAAAGCCAGGAAAGGGTTAAAATTATTTATTTTTAGGTGTGGACTGGGAAGCAGAGGGAGTTGGCTGTGGGGAGGTGGCTAAGGGTCCGGAAGCTGTACAGAAAAGATAAAGGCACTGCCTGTCAGGGTACCCTAGCGAAGCATCATCCTAACCTTGCGGTAGGGGCGGCCCACGCCTCGGCCTGAGCCCCAGTCGATGGCATACTTGGGGGCAGTGGCCTCAGAGGCCGCGTAGAGCCCATTGAGGTTGGATCGGTAGCAGGATCCATACCACCAGGCTCCATGGACGATCACCGCACAGCTGCCCTCTCTTGTATCGTGGTCAGCATCAAAGGTGCTAAAAGGCTTCCCGTTGTGGGAGCTGAGGGAGTCCCCTGCAGGGAGAGGACGGGAGGTACCTTAGCACCCCAAACCACGCTTGGCATTTTTTACCTTGGAGATATTATCAGGCCCCCTGAGACAAGAACAGCGCCAAGGAGCCACTCAGCTAGTCAGTGGTGATGGGGCTCGAAGTCGGGGCTGTCTGGCTCCCAAGCTGCCAGCTCTTTCCTCTGCCCTGCCCTCCCAGAGTCCCCTGCTTCCCCTCTAGTTGTTTCATCTCATCACAGTTCTGGTCAGCAGCCTGAACAACTATGCCGGGAGGAGACTCTTGGGTGCCTCAGCAGGAAAGGGGGCTCCCCCGAGGTCCCTCCCATAACCACTTCTGCCTTTCAGACCCACTCCTATCCCCAGCATTCACTGCTGCTCTGAAAGATGCCTTCCCTGGTTCCTCTTCCAGGACAGAGCCCTCTAACGCTCAGCAGTGCCTCTGGTAGCACCTGTACCCCCAAGGGGCCTCCCTACCAATTTTGTTGAGGAAGAAACTGAGGCTCCGATGGGGATGGGACTTGCTCAAGGTCACTTAGGCAGCAAGTGGCAGAGTTGGACTCAAACTCTATTCCCTCCTGTGCCGCCTTTTCCTAGGATTGCCATTTCTCAGATGCGGGTACTGAGGCCCACTGAAGGGCCTGGGTCATTCGCAGAAGTAGAGGCAGTGCTGGGAAGAAGCCAGCCTCCCATGCAAACCTCTCCTGCAGGCCCCACGTTGGTGATGCTCACTCACCAGCAGTGCCCTCTGAGAACTTGCCCAGTGCCAGCTGGTAGTGGTCTTTCTCCCCAAGGAGGCGGAAGCTCTCATAGTGAGCAAAGCTGCGGTTGCCAGTGAAGTCTTCCAGCTCTACTCGAAGCTCCCAGGTACCTGGGAGGAAGAGAGAGGCTGGGATAGTGCCCTCCTGGGATCCCAAGATGGCAATTAGACCCCGCCACCTGGAGGGGAAACTCACCATGCAGAGTGAGCTGGTGCAAATTCTCATTCCCTAGCCAGAACTCAGACTCCTGGCTCCCAAAACCTGCTTTGTAGGAAGACCACGAGCGGAAGAAATCCACAGAACCATCCTGTCGCCTCTGGAACACCTGGGGAGCCACAGGGGACTGGCACCCCAGCTATGGCTCCAGCCACAGGGTGTGAACAGGAAAACAAGGGAAGTGGCAGCTGAGGCAGTGAGGGGTGGGCAGGGGACTTCCCTTCTTTCGGCTGGGGGCTCGTAGATGCGTGCGAGTGCCCTAGAAAGTTGTGCCTGTACTGAGGCAGTTCCCTTATTAGCTAACACGCCACTACCCATGGAGACCTGGCCAGCTGCGGGCAGGGGGAACAACTGAAATGAGAACAGCACTATTGCTGCCCTTGGGACAGGTCAGTCCCCAGGGGACTCAGACTCAAAATAACATGTTTGAATTTTCTATGATAAAAGTTAAAACGTGTGGCTGAGTGTGGTGGTGACACCTGTAATCCCAGCATTTGGGAGAGCTGAGGCAGGAATGCCTGAAGTTTTTTTGTTTGTTTGTTTGTTTTTGTGGGACCAGGCTTTGAACTCATGATCTTGCACTTGCCAGGCAGGCGCTTGTGCCATGGAGCTATCTACCCAGCCCTCCCTCCAAATTTTTTTAAGTATTTAAAGCAGAGCTGTTACTCCCAGGATCCCGAACCTGGGCTTGAGTTTACCCTACCGTCCCCTCATCTTCTCTGTACAAGCCAAGCTGTCTTCCAACCCACAGTTTCCCTCCTAAACATTTTTTAAACCCTGGGCTGGGGGTACAGTTCAGTGGTGCAGTGTCTGCCTGACAAGTATGAGGTCCTGAGTTTGATTCCTAGTACTCCCCCCAAAGTATTTATTAATCCAGGTATCACTAATTGTCACTTTCCACAGTCAGTACTATACCAGTCTTATTTTTCCGCCGCAGTTATGGGTCTGTGAATTCCCATAAAGGGTGCCTTGTCCCAGTGGGCTCTAGCTCCCCCTAGAGGTTAAAGGGAGAAGTGACCACTAGATCTGGCCTGCCAGGGCGCCCCCTCACTCACCAACCAGCCGCCCCCTGCCGTGTCCATGTCACAGAAGACTGGGAGGATTCTGCCCTCTGGTAGACACAAATGATACCAGCCACTCAAGGTGGTGCCCCGGCTCAGCAACTCCCGACAGCTCCTGGGACCTGAGAACGGAGAGTGGGGGACAAGTTACTTGCCAAACCCCTCCACTCAGACACTGGAACAAGTATGGGACTCTACGCGGTCTTCTGACTCCCTTGGGCTCTTGAAGAGGAGTTCTAGGGCTGGCTGCAGGGACGGGCAGGACCACATCTGGGGCCCTGCGACACCAGGGCACTGCCTGATTCCAGGTTCCTGACTCCTGCCGAGGCCTTCTCACCCTCCTGGCACCGGAACAGGTTCACTGGATCTCCTGTCCCAGGGAAGAACCAGGTGTTGGCTCTGAGGTCCAAGCACTCCTCGTGCGATGGGGGCTCAGGCCTTTCTCCTAATATTCCCCACGCCTCCAGCCTTCCACCCTCAGTGGGTGGGCAGTTATAGCCCACTGGTGAGCAGTAGCCAGAGACATCCCACCCTCTGGTCCGGGGAAAGAGGAGAAGTCCCAGCCCCACACACTCACCTGGCTCGCCCTTGGGACCCATCTTGCCCGGTGGCCCAGGTGGCCCTGAAATTGCAGAGGCAAAGATACTCTGAGTCATGTCTTCTACCCAGGATCAGAAAGAGACAAGGAACTTGGAGCCGGAGGGTTACAATCCCATTTTTTACCTTTTCCTGGCTCTGTGTTTGGAGGCAAAACACACATCCTCTTGAGCCTCATTTCCCTTAAGGAAAATGGAGACGATACCACCTACCTGGAAGGTCTCAGGGTACTGGGCACACCTGGCGCCTGGCACGGAGGAGGTGCTGCAGCCTGGACGGCAGCTGCTACATTTCCAGCCTCCCAGGTTGCACCAAGGGCCCTGCCACCACTCCAGCATCTCTCACCTTGGGGGCCTGGAGCTCCCTTCTCTCCAGGACTTCCTGGGGTTCCAGGACAACTGGGCAGGAGGACAACTTTGCTGGCTTCCAGTTCGCTGGGTTCTGCAGGGAGACATAGGGCCGGTGGGCACAGGGTGGGCATGTCTCTCCCAGAGCCTCTACAGTTTAACCCACTTCCCACATTCCCCCGGGCAGAATGCTTCCTGCAGATGGTAAGGGTTCGCACTATTTCTATCCTATGTGCATATATTTGCCTACAGAACCCAGACTGTCAAACTCTTCTATTGCTCCTTGAGGAGGGGAGGAGTTGAGAAGTAGGTTGACTGAGAGAGCATCCGCAGCCCCTACCTGGGCATCTGGGGTGTTCCTGGGTCCTCAGGCAAGAAGGACCCCCAAAGAGGAGGAACAAAGACAGTGGGGTCCACAGTAGGCCCATCGTGCTGGGCTCACTAGAGGGAGGATTCCAGCTTTTATAAGGAGCCAAGCTGATGTGAGAACCTGGAGCAAAACTTCCTCTCATTGTCCCTGAGGGACACCCCACCCAGGCTGGAGCCACCAGGGGTTGGGACATTTCCTCTCTGAGCCCCAGAGAGAATGGGCAAAGTCCCTAGCCAGTCCAGTCTGGCTTCCAGGCCTCCAGCCATCTCTACATCTCTGCATTCATGTGGATTGTCCTGTTTATTTATGATACTGGGAATTAAACCCAGGGCCTCACACATGCTAGGCCAATGCTCCATCGCTGAGCTACATCCTCAGCTTTTTTTTTTAAAGACAGAATCATCTCGCTAATTTACCCAGGCTAGGCTGGAACCTGTAATCCTCCTGCCTCATCTTTGCAGAGTGCTTAGATTCCAGAGCGCATGTGCCACCACTCTCACCTGATCTTCTCACCTTTAACCTTAGCTCATTTTGTGCCCTCCATTCAGAATTCCCTCTCTTCCATCTCCACTGTCCATGCAGGCTCAGCCCTGAGGCTATCCCTACTGCCGTGGCTCTTTCTGGGCCTTGTCAACACTACTACTAGTACCCACTGCTTAGGGCTCTTGCCTGGCATGTCCCATGCCCCGGCACCATTCAAAAAATATAGTGACCATCACTGCTATCTATGAGTCCCTGCTGCACCCAGCGGCCATGCTGAGTGTGACCTTGCTCTTGGCTTGGGCTATGCGCCTCATGCCACCCATGCCAAGAGGATGCAGATGCAGCTTGGTGGTGCGGCATGTGCTTTTCATATGCATAAGGTTCTGAGTTCTGTGCCCACATCAAAATATGTATGGCTAATGCCTATATACTTACGTATTTTTAAATTTATTTTTTATTACTTTTAATAAGAAATAACAGTGTGCCAGTTTCAAAACACGTTAGTAGCACATTCCCAGTATTTGATATAAAGCATATTGTTGTCCTCCTAGTATAAATTTTAATTTATGCATACACTTGTTTTGGTTTGGTTTTGGTTTTGAAATAGGGTTGCACTATGTCATTCAGGTTGGCTTTGTGCTCACTATGTATTCCAGGCTGGCTTTGTGGTTTTTTTGTTTTATTTTTGTTTTTGTTTTGTTTTGTATTTAGTACAGGGTCTAAAGGGTCTACAGGGTCTCACTACATAGATTGGACTCATAATAATTCCCCTGCTTTTAGCCTCCCAAGTGCTGGGATTAGAGGCATGCTCCACCATGCCTGGTCTCAATCACCATTTCAGTGTACTCTGGGGTGTGGGGCCAGCACGGCATACCGGGGATCAAACCTCAGCCACTGAACTCTGCCTAAGCAGGCGCTTTAGTCTGCTGAGCTATCTGGCTGGCTCTCCAGGCTGGCTTTGATTTTTTTTTTTTTTTGTCTTTTTTTGTTTTTAATTTTATTTATTTATTTATTTATTTGCTTGTTGTGGTTGTTTGTTTCCTTATTTATTCATTTTGTGGCTGGCTCAGCCTGCCCTGGTGGTGGCGCTGGCGCAGCATGTGGTGCCGGGGATCGAACTGCAGTCCCTGCAGTTGCCTGAGCCCTCCTAAGCAGGCGCTTTAGACCACTGAACCATCTCACCGGCCCCTTTTTTGTCTTTTTGAGACAAGGTCTCGCTATGCAGTTCAGGCTGGCCTTGAGCTCACTTTTGTAGCCCAGGTTGGTCTCAAACTTACACCAATTCTCCTGCCTCAGCCTCCCAAGTGCTGGAATTACAAGCGTGCACCACCATGCCTGGCTCTATCGCTTTGAATTTGGAACAATCCTCTGCTCTGCCTCTTGAGCACTGGGATTATAGGTGTGGGCTACTAAGCCTGGCACATACATACATACATACATACATACATACATATGTTACATGAGTGGAGAATATCTGAAGCCCAGAGATGGGACATGACTTTGCTGACTTTGCCACTTAAGAAGCCCAGAGCCAGAGATCTGATCCAAACCCATCTTCCCACCAGGCAGAAGCACCTTAGGAAAGTGACTTCACAACCCAGATTAAGTCCCTGGGATCTCAGGCGCTAGGGGAGGAGGGAGTGTGTGATCCCCCCTCACTCTGAAACTCTTCCTGAGAGTCTGCCCTATAGCAGGCCTAGTGCCAGTGGGGGTGGAGACAGCTGAGAGGCATGGGGGGAGATGGAGCATGGATTTGCCTAACAGGGTGGGTCTAGGAATTTGCCCTCCCTTAAACCCCTGCATGTGCGTACCAGGGATTGCAAACCAGCCTGCTCAACATGCTGCTTAGGAATGTGGGGTGTTGCTCAGTTGTACTTGCCTAGTATGCAGGAACCCTAGTTTCATCCCTAGCGCACACTACACACTACACACACACACACACACACACACACAGTGTAGAAATGACCCAGCCATTGACAGAATCCAGGCAAAATGATGACCACATGTCATAGGTGAATCTGATCTGTAATGACCCCAGCGATGTCACAGATGACCACGTATAGCACGATCCCACACTGTGTTGTAACAATGCTGTGTGTAAGTAGTAAATTCACAGAGAAAAGTCTGAAACATGCCATTAGCCGTATTTCTTTATTTTACCCCAGTGCCAGTGATTGAATCCAGGGTCTTCGCACTGAGCTCGTTCTGGTCTTTTTGTTATTTGTTTAAAGATAGGTCTTGCTAAGTCATTAAGCTGCCTGAGCTGGATTCAAACTTGCAGCCCTCTGGTCTTAGCCTCCCAGAATACTGGATTGCAGGTGTGCACCACTAGACCCTGCCCTTTCTTTTTCTTTTCCTTCTTTCTTTCCTTCCCTTTTCTTTCTTTCTTTCTTTCTTTCTTTCTTTCTTTCTTTCTTTCTTTCTTTCTTTCTTTCTTTCTTTGTTTCACCACTGAACCATACCTCTGGCTCCATTCATTTTTTTTTCTTAATTTTAATGAGAAAAAATAAAATAGCAATGAAACAATTTCAAAACAGGTTAGCATGACAGTTACAATAATTAATGCAAAAAGTTTTTAAAAATAATACAATATGGATTGGCGAGATGGTTCAGCGGTCTAAAGCGCTTGCTTAGGAAAACTTAGGCAACTGCAGGGACTGCAGTTTGATCCCCAGCACCACATGCTGTGCCAGCCCCACCCCCAGGGCAGGCTGAGCCGACCATAAAAATAAATAAAATGAAAAAATAAATAAAATATAAGAACTTTAAAAAAAATAATAATACAATACATATTGTTGCCTTTCTAGTATTGAGGACAAGATGCAGACATGATGTCCTGTCTAAGCAATGTTAGTACAAACCTTTCTTCTCAATGAACTAAGAGAAAGTAGCTGTACATCTATCCTAACTATCCATATATTTTTTCACACACACACACACAAATGCTCTTTTATACCCCCCCCCTTTTTGTCTTGTTTTGTCAAAGATGGCTGTTTCACTGCTGTTAGAGAAGCTGTATTTAGAGAAGTCTTTAAAGGACCTTTTCATACTTGATGCCAGGTGCCCCCCCACCTTTTTTTGTCTTTTTTGAGACAGGGTCTTGCTATGCAGTTCAGGCTGGCCTTGAGCTCACTTTTGTAGCCCAGGCTGGTCTTGAACTTGCACTGATCCTCCTGCCTCAGCCTCCCAAGTGCTGGGATTACAGGCGTGTGCCACCACGCCCGGCTCCCCTTTTTTTGAGACAGGGTCTTGCTATGTAGTTCAGGCTGGCCCTGAAGTAGCAATCCTCCTGCCTCAGCTTCCTAAGTGTTACAGGGATGTGTTACAGGGGTTACAGGGATGAACTCTTGCTCTTATATAAACTTGTGTTGTAGTCCTTTTGTCCCCCCACAGGCATTTGCAGGCTTTTTTTTTTTTTGGTGGGGATAGAGTCTGGCTATATAGTCCAGAATGGCCTCAAATGCAGCAATCTATGCTTCCTCAGCCTCCCCAGGGCTGGGAATACAAGATGCACCACCACACCTGGCCAAATTTACAACTTTTGAAAGAAAAGTAACACTCAATAAAGGAAGGTAAGAAGCTGGGCATGAAGCCAGTTGTGATGATACACACTTGTTAGTCCCAGTACTAAGAGGCTGAGGCGGGAGGATTGATCTGAGCTTAAGATCAACCTGAGTTACACAGTGAGTTCAAGGACAGCCTGATCTATATAATGAGACCCAATCTCAAAAAAAAAAAAAAAAAAAAAAAAAAAAAAAAAAAAAAAAAACCGGCATGGTAGCATACACCTGTAATCCAAGCACTCTGGGAGGCTGAGGCAGGAGAATAGCAAGTTGGAGCTCACCCTGGGCAACTCAGCAAGATCTTGTCTTAAAATAAAAATAAAAAATGGGCCAAGGATGCAGCTCAGTGAAATCCTCATAGCACAAAATGTAAACACTTGGAGAAAAGAGGAAGCAAGGTAGGACAGGCACAGGAGTAGAACTAAGGGGCTGGGGAGATGCCGAAGGTGAGAGGGCGGGAGGCAGAGGCCTAAGGAGGTGGGCAGGTGAGGCCTCCACGATGCCATGGACACCACACAGGGTCCCTCAGTGACCTCCAGCTGCAGCCAGAAGTGTCCAGAGGGAGGCCGGTGGCACAGGCTTCATTCAGGCTGCACAGCCGGAAGCCTGTCACGTGGTTTGGAGTAAAGCAAACAGCACCTGCATTTTCCCCAAGCCCTCCCCACGTCCTACTGAAATGGAGACTCAGCCCCACTTTACGGATGAGGAAGCTGAGGCTCAGGTCTGTGAAATAACTCGCTGGAGTTGACCCCAAAGAGTTGGGTTCTCTCAGCCGGCCTCTTGACCCTGACTCTTTCCTGCACCTCCTGGCACAGCTGGGATTGAAGCAGCAGAGAGAAGACCCAGCTCTGCACCCGGCTGCCGGCGAGTGCCCAGGCACTAGGGTGTTATTAGTCAGGGTGGCTTCTGGCCCAGGGATGGAGACGGACTTTCCAGGGAGGCCTAAGTGACCAAGGCCAGAAACAGGGTCTCTCCCCCTTGGCCCAGGAGCAGAGAGACAGCAGGGCACTGGGAAACCCTGAGATACCTCCAGAAAGGGGGTTCTGAGGTTGTGGCCGCTCCAGAGCCGGGAAAGCTGTGTGGGCTTGGGTGTGTAGTGTGGTCACCTTTTTGAGTCTGGGTCTCCGTGCCTCCCCAGAGGGGAATGGGGACAGGGATCAAAAGGAATTACGAAAATTTCTCAAACAGCTGCAGTCCTAGGCAAAATTCTTGGGAACACCAGCTGTCTCCTCACCCAGTTCACACACCCAGCCCGCGACACAGGACAGGAAGTGAAACACTGGAAACAGTCCCTTTATTTGGAGGGCAGAGTCTGGCTAGTTGGAACAAGCGGCATAGACCCCAGGCACCAGACTGGCTGTCCAACAGGGCCGACGGATGAGCCACGACGTGGATGAGGGATGCTCTCAGCTGCAGGTGCCAGGCCCAGGAGGAGGGGAGGTCAGGCGTCAGGCGCTGCGCTCGCTCAGTGGCAGAAGCCGGGGGCCAAAGGTTTTCCCACCTTAGTGCCCACAGGCAGCCAGGAAGGTGGCCTCTGCGGCCTCCTTCCCCTTAGTGGGGAGTCAAGGCTCAAGGACATCAGATACTGTGAAGGCCCCCCAGAGGGGACACTTAAGGAGGTGACCCGATGTCAACCGGGGAGGACCCCCATCCCCTGGAGAGCAGGCACAGTTGGAAAAACGGACACTTTCATCCGCCTGCTCCCCTCACACGGCACACGGGCCCTGCACAACCACCCTCTCCAAGGAAGCCACACAGTGCACACAGCCAGGCTCGGGCCCGTGGCCATGACTGGCCAAGGACTCAGCTGGACCATCACCTACTGGTTCTCCTCCCTGCTGGCAGCATGAGGGGGCAAAAGACAGGGGCTCAGCAGGGCTCCCAGACTCGGAGTCTGTGCCTAGCCATCATCTGGCAGAAAGAGTCCAAACCGGAGGAGTACAAAGGGGTGTGGCTCATACGGGGACACTGGAAGGAAGGCATTGTCCCAGGGAGTGAGAGCGAGCTGGCAGCCAGGTACTCACAGTGTCTGGTAAGTGCTGTCCTTGGCCTTGAGGAAGCGCAGCACAAAGAAGGCCACTGCCTGTAGGCTCAGCACCAGCACGACACCCCCTAAGAAGCTGGCACCATCGAAGCCAGGGCTGTGGGTTTCAGGAACTGCGGGGCTCCCTGTGGGGTGAGGCAGGGTGGAGATCATGGCAGGGACCAGGTCCCAGGCCACATCTGGTACAGGACAGGATATTCTTAGGGCTCAGTCCTCACTATGGGACTAGAACACCAGGTGCAGAGGCCAGCTTAATACTGCAGGTAGAGGGGAAGGGATAGGCCATGTCCAGCCTGGCCGCGCTCCTGAGTTTCTCAGGGGCTTTATGTCACACCCTCTCTGGGCCTCCGGATCATATGGGTCCAACAGGTGAGTGGGACCAAACCGCAACCAAGCTCCCCTCCCGCCTCTGTCTCTCACTAGCCCAAAAAGGTGAGATTGGGATGGCATCCAGCTGCCCAGAGCCCCTTCTGTTGAGGGGTCAGGGCCCAGTGCCTGATGCACACAATGAGTTCTGTTTTCAGGATTCCTAAAAGTAAGGAGCGGAGGGGAAAGGAGAGGCCCAGGGCCAACACCCTACGCAATGCGTAGGTAGAGAGTAGGCAATGGGTGACTTGGCTGAAGTCACTTCCCAGGTAGGTAGGACAGAGGTGGATTCACCCGGGCTCCCTGGAACCTTTCCTCTGGTCTTCAGAGGATAGAAACGTAGAGCTACAGTTGCCAGGCAGGGTCTGGGTGGCTCCCAGCTGTGCCACATTACCTATCAACTCCCACCAGGGATTCAGTTTCAGGCTCTGGGCCAGTCACCCAGGACAGAGCAGAACTGTGGATGGCTGATCATTTTGGGATAGTGGACAGGAGCCCAGATGGGAGCAGGGACCACTTCCCAGATGGTATAAAGGGGCTTAAGAATATGAGGAGCAAAGCATGACCCCAGCTGCAGCAGAAGGAGCCCCAGAGAAGGACACTGGAGAGGAGGAACAGAAAAGGAAGAAATGAACCACACTGCAGATCTGGGCTACAGCCGAGGCTACCATCAATAATTCAGCCTCTGAGATCAGTTTCTGGTTTTAATTAACCAAAAGCCTCTTCAGCCATTCTGGCCAAGTCTGGTGACCTGAGGACCCTGAGGGGCAGTGGGAACAAAAGGAAAGGATCAACCCATGCTCTGCTCAGCTGGCAATCTGGCTGGGACCCCTTGCGCCTACGGCTTGCAGTAGGTGGTCACTGAAGACACGTGCTTAGCAGCCAGAGCCACAGATCCTCAGCTCCTGAGAAGTCGGCCTGGCTTCCCACAACAGGAAACGGACAGAAGGGGTGGGAACCACTATTTCTTGGTTACCTTCAATGCACTAGACACAGAATTGGGTCTTACACAGCAAGTGGGAACAAAGCAGCCTGGAAGTGGGAAAGGGTGGCACGTACCCTAGGTGCCAGCCTGGATACCCAGAAACATCTCTTAAAAAAAAAAAAAATGGATTTTCCAGGAATAAAAATCATAAAATCATCAGGACAATAGGAATTATCCAAGGCATTTTACAGACGTGAAAACAGATGTGGAACAGAAGTCAAAGAGCTGAGGCCACTGAACACGTCAGCACCTGAACTCATTTTGTTCCCTACACTATGTCCCCAGGAAGTACCCACCTGTTGTGACTGTCGTCGGTTCATAGGTGGGGTGATGGTGGGCAGCTGGGGAGACAGAATCCACAATTAAACAGTCCTCCCAAGCCCTGCCTTCCACCAAGACCACAGCCCCAGCCAGCAGCTGGACTCTGATTTCGATTTGGCTCTGGCCCAGCTCCAACATCCCACATACTTTAAAGCTTCACCCAGATGTTCCCTATCTCACTCTCTACCTACAAGGGAGGCTCATCTCGGATGCTGTGTCCTGGATCCAGGAAGCCCCACACCCATCCCTTCTGAACTTCCAAAGCCCTTGTTATGCCTTTTATCAGAACCTTTAATGATCCCTTCCCCACTGCACCCCAGACCAATTTACAGATGAGGAAACAGGCCAGAGAAGGGAAAAGATTACTCCACAAGCTAAAGGCAGAATTGAAATTGGACCCAGATGTTTGTGGGCACAGTTCACTCCCAAGAGGCTTGGGGAGACCTCACGCCCCACCCTACCATTTGGCAATTTGGCTCATGCCTGTGGGAACTTCCTTACCAGGACAGGACTCTGAGCGGTTGTAGACAGAGCAGCCCTCCTTGGCTACCTCATCATGGGTCACACAATGTCCTGGTGGGAGAAGTTACAGGGGGTGGTCTGAGGAGAAGATCAAGGCTGGGGGTCCAGAGCTGGGGGCCCCAGACTTGGGGAGCTAAAGTCCATACCTGGCTCCTCTGGTTGACACTGCTGCCACACACAGCCTGAGCGGTTGTGTCCTCTGTCCCCTTCCACACATCGCTCACAGGGCTCCAGTTGTTTGCAGCCCCCTTGGACAGCAGGCCAGATGTTCAGGCGGATTAAGGCTCCCCGCCCAAAGCCCCGAGCTCCTTTACCTGGGTGTGGGAGGAGAAGGCGAGAGGAGCAGCTACCCACGACTGTGGCTCACATCCCTCCGCCACACACCTGGGGCTTCCGCCAGCCCAGGACCTCTCACCTAGCCTCCCCCACATTCCCTGAGTCTCCCTTTGCATACACCTGGGGTTCCCAGGTACACCTGGAGCCCCTGCCGCCAGACACACCGGAAACTCCTTAATCCTCTACTCCTGGAATATATATGCATTCATGCACACACACGGCGGAGACTCCTGGTGCCCCTTGGAGCCCCGTCCTAGTCTGGAAGGTCCCCCTCCCTGCAAGCCTAGACCGCTCCACCTGTCCCTGCTCGGCTCCTGCCGCGCATTACCAGCCACCGCGAGCTGGGCACACAAGAGAAGGCAGCAGCAGCCTCCACAGAGCGCAGCCCGCAAGGCGTGAGGTCTCGTGGCGGCCATGGGCGCAGGGCGAGGGCTGGAGGCCGATGGACAGCTGATGCGCTGTGTCCCTTCTTGGACTCGCTCGCGGGAGCTGGTGTGGGAGCGCGACCTGGGCAACCAGGGCGTGGCCAGTCTGGGACATGGCCAATGGGCAAGCCAGGTGGGGCTGGGCACTTTGGCAGGGTGGAGCAACATGGGCGTGGCCTGTCAAAGGTGTGGTCGAGTTCCGCTATCTGGGCGGGGCTTGAACAAAGGGGCGGGGTCCAGAGTTAGTCGCTGTTGGCTCACTGAGTGCCTCCACCCGGAAACCGCAAGCAGCGGCTGTTTCCATCTCTGCTCTCCAGGTGAGGAAACCAAGGCTTAGAAAAGGTGAGCGTCCAGACTGAGGTCACTGGGGCAAAATCAGTTTGTTTGTTTGTTTGCAGTTTGACAAATTTTATTTTCTAACTT
>PVKN010007797.1:0-26065 GCA_004027915.1 Capromys pilorides
AAGGAAGCCAGAAAGTCGAAAGAAAAATGAAGACAATTCCAAAAAGATGAAGGAACACACACACACACATACACACACAGAAAGAGAGAGAGAGAAAGAGAGAGAGAGAGTATGAATTCGTCTTACTTCTTAAAACTCTGTGGGATACTAAACAATCCTAGATCCTCTAAGTGTATATCAAATAAATAAATAAATAATCAATTTTCTCCTAGTTATTTTATTCACAAAAATGAAAAAAGTCTCTAAAGTGTTCTAAAACTCTGTGTCAATATTCACAAAATAATTAATTATCAGATAAATTTCTCAGGTATTTCATTGCCAATGCTTTGAAATTATCACCGTACGGAAATGACATGAGATTAAATGTACCCAGCCCTGTGACACAGAGACGAAGGGAGAGAAAATTTGGTGTGCACTTCCAAATACTTACACCACTTTCCATTCCACACTCACGGGACTTTTGTTATGTTAACTCATTTAAAAATTGTTTGTTTATATTTAGTACAGGGCCTGGGAGGGGGGTGTCTCACTACATAAATTGGACTTGTAGTGATCCTTCCTGTTTTTCAGCTTCCCAAGCACTGGGATTATAGGCACATACCACCATGCCCATTCTCAACATGCCCTGGGAGCAGGGCCGGCACTGCAGGCCAGGGATTGAACCCTGGCCGTTGCATTTGCCTAAGTAGGTGCTTTAATCCGCTGAGCTATCTGGCAAGCCCTTTTTAACGTATTAATTCATTTATATCAGTCTCCAGCTTTCATTGAACCACAAGAACTCACTTGCTCATCCCCAGCCAAGCCTTTCAATCCCATGTATTCAATTTCTTTTAGCATCTCTATCCAGAGTTACTTTTTCAAACAGAACTCAGTATTCACTCACCAAACCCCAGCCCTGTGTTTTTAGGGAGGCAATAGTGAGAACCTATTAGTCTTTGGGGTCTTCCTCATTTCTCCCTCTTTAACTCTGCTCAGCTAATTGGTCCCCAAGTCTGGTTGATTCTAGCTCATGGATGTTTCCCGAATTTGAACCATTCTCACTCCTGTTGCCAGCCCACACCTTTTCAACATCTTCCCCCTTCTGTGAAAGTGTCTTCTTAGCAGGCCTTCCTGATGCCTATTGTTCCTCCATGATGCTTCCAAAATTACATTTCTAAAGAGTAGTTTACTCCCAGCTCCAAGTATCCATTAGTCTCCTGTAGCTTAGAAGGTGAAAAGCCAACCTCATTAGCCTGAAACAAAACGTACTCACAATCCCAAGACTATTTCTGCAAACCACACTGAATTTTTCAGCCATTCCTTTGTATCATTATGTCTGTCTCTAAACTACAGTAGGCTATTTCCCTTTTATCTGACTAAAAACTCTTATTCATTTTTTAAAAAGCATGTGTAAGGTCAATATCTCTCATGAAATATTTCTGAGATTCCCCAAAGACTTCTACATCTGTACTCTCAAAATGGTTTGTTTAAACCAATATATTTATAATGCATATCATGTTAGAGCATAATCCTTTTGTCTTTCTTTCTCATTTAACCATGAGCTCTACAAGATAAGGACTACTTTGTGTTGCCTAAATAATCCCAGGACTTGAAACACAGTAGAAGTTCAATATGACTTTTTAGTAAAAGAATAGAAGAATACAAAGGCTAAACCTAATATCGACAAACGTCCTTAGAATGGACCAAGGAGGGAAGAAGCAAAGTAAAGAAAGAGGACCTGTTTGACAGATTCCAAATGTCAGTTATTTTTGCTTGCCAGCAGTAAAGATTCAAACTGAATGATGCCTAGTCAATTCTTGAAGCCCAAGTTGTTTTCAGGCTTTCACATAACAGCAGCAACTGGTAAGTAGTGAGATATTTTTAATGTATAAGGTACTGTGTTCAATGTATTATGTGAAATATATCATTTGTACCTCAGAGAAGCCTATTGAGCAAACTGATTCTTGAATAACTAGTCCCAGGTAATAGAGTCAACATTGTGAAGTCATGAGTTGAATGCAGATAAACCTGACACTGGATTCCAAAAATTTAACAAGTTTCTTAGTCCGGTGATTTAGTTCTCAATTTTAAAGAAAATAAAGGATAGACTCTAAAGTAGTAATGATGAACCTTTAGAGCTTTTAAAGAAACAAATAGTCAGCAGAAGCCATGAATTTCAGTATTTAAATGAATAGCTTTAGAAACTGCAGAATTCTAGAGTTGATGTTGTTGCTGTTGCTGTTGTTTTAAAGCTATTTATAAGAGAATGGGGTTCACATTGGCCTGGAACTCTTCACTCAAAACCCTAGAGGCCAACAAACAGTGAGTAGAAACCCAGCGACCACTGAGAGAAAAGGATCGAGACCAAGAATCCAACTCCCAGAGAAGACAGCAGACTCCCATCAGGACAAAAGAGAGATGTCTTTACCTAAGCTGGGACTCGGGGAGTTAAAGAAGACCTGGAGCAATGAATGGCTGCTCGTTCAGAACAGAGATTACAAACCAGCAGCACACATCTAGAATGATGGTGGCTCTAATGGGTGGCATCAGATGTATATGTGGAGAATTTTTTTTTAACCAAGAGTCAAGCTCAGGATGTTGTGCTTGCCAGACATATGCTGTGCCACTGAGCTATATCCCCGGACCAGTGATTTTTTTTTTATGTATTTGGTCAGGGTCTCAAAAGTAGCAAGGCAAGGACACCTTTAAGTTTTTATGTCAGTGCAGAGGATCATGGTTAGATACATCAGGCAAGGCATACGTAGTCATAGTGATCACTTAAGATTCCAGGGCAAAGAGGAGAATTTGAACAAATTTCATTGCACCAACAAAAATAAAAGAGAAACAGATTTTGCAACAAAGAAAGACAAATAATAAATAAGCACAATACTGAACAAATAAAAACTATCTTCTCATATTGAACAAGAATGATTTGCATTCACCTATAAAAAGAAAAAATTCAGTTTGGATTTTCTTTTAAAATTCTCCATGAACACTAGAAGGACTGATGCCAAAAGAAGACATTTTTGCAACATTCTTGGAGTCTAGGTAGGGCTGAAAAGTCAGTGCATCTCTTTAAGCTTCCCTCTGAGTTCTTTCGGGGAGAATCAGATGCAGTGGTGGAACTTGGGGTTGCAGTGTACAGCCTCAGATTGTACTCTGCATGGGGATGCCCTTCAGCTTTCCGACAGGACACCCCTAAAAGACAAATGGTTCTATTAGGCAACACCTGCCATCAGTCATTCCTACCAGGCTGTATCCCAGACACTATCTTCAGAGTGGTCTTTCTAAACTAGAATTGAACAGTTCACCTGCGTGGTCTCAACTCCTGATAAATCCCAAAGAAAAGATTTTCTAAACACAGTTAGAAGCCCATACTTTTTCAGATACTTCTAGAAGGAAGAACCTCCTGCTCTTCTAAAATCAACAAGAAAACAAGATGATGAAATTTTACATGGAGACTCATCAAAGAAAGATTGGATCTCTCCAAGATTCACAACCTTCTTGGTTTGCTTACAAAGTAAAAAATTAATAGAAATTTCTCTCCCTCGAGATTTTTACTGTACCTCTGCTGGAGTCAGACATATGAGGCTCTGATCTTGGTTTTGATATTGTGTAACAAACCACTTAGCCTTTCCTGGTCTGACATTCCTGTTGGAAGCAGTGAGTGAGACTATCTTCATCTTCGGATAGGGAGAAAGTTTACAGAGTTAAAAGCATTGAAACTTCATTCAAATTTGGCTCTTTGCTTTTCTTTTAAAATTGTATTTTTGACAGACATGTGTCAGGGTGTGATTTTGAGTATAGCAATCACCTGTGTATTTATGATCATTTTTTCACACATGCCTCAGTTTTGCCACCTGTCAGATAGGAAAATGACATGGCACATAGCATGGCTTTCTATGTGATGAGCATGAAGGCTAGGTTTATCATTTGAAATCTAAAATCAGTATTATTCCAGAAGTACAATTTATTCATCAGCTTAGTCTAGAAAATGCAATGATTCTACCTAAGGAGGGATTTCTCTTTCCATACAAATAGCAACAATGCTAATTCATATCTCTAAGAGAACAATAATAGAATTTCCAGCCCAAGTGCCAGGGCTTTTACCACCATGGTAGTGACACAAATGAGTTTAACATGTTATATGATGTCTCGAATAGATGTTCTTGGAAGAAAATCCAAAATCTTAAATAATAAAAAGTAATTTTATTTGATTTGGAAATGTTATAGAACATAAAGTGACTTCTTAACTACTCTATAAATTTACAACTTCAAATAAAATAATGTACAGAGGAAAATTATGTGGTTCCAAGTCTGAAGAGTCCGGCCTTTGTTTTCCTTTCCAGCCTCATGTTGTACCGGACTCACTCACTTCCCATTCTGAGCTCAAATCACCTTTCTGTCAGCTCTCTGACCTCACCTCCCACTCTCCTGACACAGGGACTCACTTTCTCCAAACCAGAGGATGCTTTTCCCCACCTCCACACTATTCAAGCAATGATTACTACTTATCATTCAAGCCTCAGTTCAAAGACACTTTTTTAGAAAAGTTGCCAGCAAACCTTGCTCCTCAGCCCCACCCCCACATCCACCCAAGCTAGTCATGCTCCTTATTATAGTCTCTCTCGAGCTGAGTTTTGCCCTTAATTATCCTTAACTCGTGAGACTGTTTCATTAATTTCTGCCGCTAGTATCCAGTTTGTTTCAAGAGAACACAGAATGACCTTGTTGAGCCATCACTGTACACCTGGCAGCTGGCACAGTGGCAAGTATTCAGCCCTGCATGATGAATGGATGGAGGAATTGGTGGATGAGTGAATGAATTAATTTCAATTCCAGGGCTATTCATGTGTCATTTATGCTGCAAAAGGTGTTCACTGGGTTGTAGAAACAGCAGAAGCAACCAATTAACCGAGAACCTCTCTCAGGCTTTGTTACAAGTAAATCCTAATTCCTCATTCCTCTTGAGAGCATTTGGGACAAGCAAAAGCAAACACTGGATCAATCCAGTTTTGGTTTTGAAAAATTTTTGGAGAGAAAAGTGATGTCTTTTTCTTTAAACAATTGAAAAAGTATTTCTAGATCAGACCATGCCTACTAAAAGCTCTCCCCTCACACGTTCTGCTAATGGAGCACCCCCATTTAATGTAATTTCAGTTTTCTTTCTCCAGCTTCAAGAACGGGCTCAGAATTAGAGCAAAAAGTAACGCAAAGTGTGTGGAGTAAAAAGTGGTAGAAGCATGTATATTAACTTATCCTGTAGATAACATTATTTAAATTGTCCATGTAGAATGATATAAACTACCCAAGAGAAAATAATCAAAGACTTCCGCATGACTTTTTTAATGTCTTGAGAGGCTGGAAAATATCTTTAATCATCCACTCCTTCTGGAGAGCCTGATATATAGTCAATAAAATATCTATGGTAACCTATGAATTTCGCACAATGGACCACCTAAATAAGATTAAAATCAAAATCCTTCTTCTTCAAGCCCTTCCTTTTTATTTTCTGACCTAGAATAATTCCTAGCCCAAGTGCCAGAGCTATTTAATTTTCATTCTGTTAACACAGTCATTTTGCCTTTTATCTTTCTTCCAGAACAGTAAACTATTCTTCTATTTTATCTACTGACAGCTAGCTCTAAACAAGTAATTTAAAAATTCAGTGGTCTCTTGGAACATTTTTTTTTTGTTTTAAAACACAGTATCAAAGGCAGCAATGCAAACTCAAATGCCATCCACACAGAAGACACTGTCTTTAACCATGTGCTTGGGTTCTTCTAAAAGTATTCCTCAGTAAACAAAGCAATTTCTATTTGGTGCCTATTTTTCTATTTTTGACTTTTCTTAATTCTCACTTAAGATATAACTTCATAAGAAATATTCAATAGGCTACTCACCTGCTAGAACTTCAGCTTGGAAGCAGAAGACAAAGAGGCACCACAGACCGGACTTCATGTTTGCCAGAGCAACTGTAGCCTCCTTCAGGGTTCAAAACTGACAGTAAGTTCATGTTCGCAGTTGTTTCTTACTTGCTCAAAAGGATGTGGGTTTTGTGGAAGTGGGTAAGTGTGACACTTGCTACTGAACCAAGGAGGAGTCTCTTCACTGATCTCAAGATGGAGAAGATATTATTGATTATGGGAGTAAAACATTTAATCCATGGATTATTGACAATTATGCATACAGAGGAAAACTTTACTCTTATTCTATTTCCAAGAAAATAAGTCCAAAAGATAAAGTCTTCTGTTTTCAGCATCTCCCAGGATCAATGGTTATTGCTGATGTCAAGATCTACAAAAATCCATATGATAAATAAGATATGAAATTTTGACACATTTCTGTCTTAGGCTGTTTACTCCAGAGATGAGAAAGCTTTTGAAATGCAAGAATTAAATAGCATTATTGCAGAAATTGGTACAAAGGTGTCTGAAAGAGAAATATGACAAGAATCTGAGAAATAATATTTATATAGCCTCTCTGCTCATTGAAATGTTCCCAATGATGTGATCAGGCTAAAACTAACTTAAACTGTGCTCTTCCTCTTACAGCACTCTGTAGAAGTGAGGATGCTGCAACTGGAGGCTCAAACCAAAGCTAGAAAGTTGAAAAGCCCATTATTTTCCCTCTATCCCTGTAGGGAAATAAGTGGAAGATAATAAGAAGAACATAGCTATATTTATGTGGACATAAATGTTGTCTGTGAAATATATCTTAATGCAAAAACCTAAAATTAAATGCAAAATAATACAAATACATAATTTAACATGTATAAAATATGTTCTAGCTTAGTTAATATTGTTAATATTTAATATAGTTAATACTTATATCACGTTTTATATGTATGTCAGAGACTATTATTTGTACATATATTTGTGCATTTATATTGTACTGTGCTTATATTAAAATACCTGACCCTGGTCTACGTCAATATCAGTGCTTAGATTTGGGTATTGTGGCTCCAGGGTCTGTGTTCTTGACCCAGTGCACCCATTCATGCCAAGGTTGCCATGCCAGTCCTACCCAGAAGTCAAGCTAGTGGGCCCAGACTGGCACCTGGAGAGACTTGACTCCCAGCCTGCAGAGAGGACTTCCCAGGGGGAAGCTACCATCAAAGGGCTGAGCAACCAAGAAGTGAATGCATCCACAATGTCCAAGCTCCGAAACAGAATCAGGGCTACGGTATCACAATTAGGGATTCTGGACAGTTTGAAAGGCAGGAGGGGGCTTTTCCTGTGATTTCCAAGCCACATGGCTTCCCCAGATGTTTTTTATAAGGCACCTGAGTGCGTTGGGTTGGAAGAAACTCAAGGAGGACTGAACTAGCCTGAGGTGACTAAACTGCTAGAACTCCTGGAAACTAGCTACTGATCTCCTCCCTTTTCTTCCCATCCTTTTCCTTTCTTTTCTTTTCCCACACTTTACTGGGTTCCTTTCCCAGTAAACAGACAGGATGTGGGCAGGAATTTAGTTCAATGAACTGAAACTTTCTAACCCACTTGACACTGAGCTCTGGAGCTAAGTATGGGGAGCTTTCAGTTCATGTGAACTACCCTGCCTCAAATTCTAGGGCTTACTGCAGTTTCACAGGAGAGGATATAGGAGTAATCATGTACTTCATGAACATTTCCCAAGAGTGTGCACTGTGTTTCATTTGGTTCCAGAACAGCTTGACGAGGCCCATCCTATTATTATTCCCATGGCATAGATGAGAAAAATGACAGAGCCCTGAAGTAATCAACCCAGGGTCACAGAGCCAATAAGGGATGGAGTGGAGGAGGTAAACCCATGCCACAAACATACCACACTTGGGCGCTTCTTTATCTTGCTAGAAATTACACCTAACATCACTTTTTTGATCCCATAGTTTCATGAGAAAGGGCACTTGGGTCCTAAAGGAAGTTCCAAATTATTTAATTTTTTTAAAAAAATATTTCTTAATAAAATTTAGGAACAATATTCCTACCTCAAGGGGAGAAAAGTTGTGCAAGTCAGGGTTGAATTCATTTTTAGTTTAACTGGATATGTGAACGTCTATGTGATAGGAATCTGTGTGCTCTTACTCAATCATTGTGCTTCTTTGTTTGTAGGAGATTAGGTGATAAATGCAGGCTTGCGTCTATGTAAATGGTGTTCTATGTCAAAGTCCCCTGAATGTAACCCTTCCCGGACCTAGCCTTCTCAAAAATCTCGGTTCATAATACAATTACTTGTGGTTTTAAATTTTCAGAATTGCTTTTCTTCTGGCTGGAAAATAAACTGGGCAAAAATTTCCATTCACTTCACAGGATGTGCTTTTTGTTTGCTTTTATTTTACTTTATCTTTTTTTTTTTTTTTTTTCATTCCATGACTTAAGAAAGTTTTGATTTGTGTGTGCAGCTGCCTAGGCTGAGGGTGGGGAATGGAAAGTTTGTTACATTAAAGGTAGAGTGTTTATTATTTCTTGCCTTGTGGGGCACCAGAGTTTCTAATGCCCCATGTTTGCTGTTTTGTGTTCCCACAGGTGAACACCTTCCTTGTGCCTTGCTTAAAATCTACTGCAAACCTAAGATTTATTTGCATGAGTGCAGGAGCTGAGCCAGCAGGGCCATTGAGACCAAACACTGGGGCTTACAAATCTCACCACCACCACCACCAAGTGCCCATGCTTCTTCTAAGCATGCTTCACCATTCAGAAACTAAACACAGAAAGAGTAGTGTCCTTACGCATGAAAATGGTTTTAATCCCACCACTATGATATGTTCCTGAAAATCACAAATTGAAACTTAGCTTGGGCAATTTAGAGGCAAAGGAGTACTTTGTCTCAAAATTTACAAAATAAAAAGGGCTCGGAATATAGCTCACTGTGAAGGTCTGGGTTCAGTCCCCAGAAGAGGTTTCCACTCCTAGCTTGCTGACCTGGAGCATCACCACACAGCCCTCTCTCTTCTCCCAGTTATTACCAATAGACCTTAATTATTCTACTTCCCAGCTCTCTCCCAAGAATATTCCCTTCTCTCTGTGAGAGCCACCACCACTGGTCAGCCCCCAGCCTCTCTCTTGGCCTTTCTGTTTCCAGCTGCCTGCACACCACACTTGAGTCATCTTAGTAAATTTAAGCCTAGGTCACCCATACTCTCTTTTGTGTACAATCAACTCAATCTTCAGTTAGGACCAAATTCCCCACAAAGCCCTGTGCCAAGGGTCACTCCTGATCCAATTTACAATTCAGCCTTTTATACTTTCTGTATTTATGCTGCCTTCTTCCTGCATCAAATTCTTCAGCCAAATTAAATGACCTGGAATTCTCCAAAGTCCCCGCGCTACCTCTTTGTCCTATTACCAGAAGCCCTTTACTTGTCCTTACTTTTGGCTCTTACCCCCTTGGCCTCCAATCTGTTATAGAAATCCCACTGCTCTTTAGGCCTCTGCTTACACACCTATTGCTTCATTGAAGAATTCTTGGCCAATCCATTTTATCCACAACTAATATCTCCTATAACTGGATGCATTTGATGATTGATTGTCCCAATACTCTTCTATGTCCCCTGCCCTAGGATTCATCATATAACCATAATGAAATGTTTTCTTTTGTCTACATAAATAGAAAAAAATCAGAGAGAGACTCTCCAAGGAGCAAGGATATGTATTACCATTGCAAAGCATTACCATAGTAAGCTCTCAACATATTGAAAGAAGCTGTTGATGAAACCAAGCCTTTAAGGGTAAAAATGAGCAAGATCACATTAGATTTTTGAAACCATAATCCTGGGCCACAATCGCAAATAACAAGAGTGGCATATGCCTGAAGTTGAGCAGACAGTTGTTGGGCAGATAGGCTAGTAGAAATAATTGTGTGAAAAGTTGTGATGGCCTCCGTGCAAGCTTGTAGTTCTGACAAAGCATTTTGTAATAGTTATAAGGCAAACACCTACAAGAATCCTTCCTAATGGATTTAGTAGCACACTCCTATAATCCCAGCACTTGGGAGATGGAGACAGGAGGATCAACACGTATTCAAGACCAGCCTGGGCTACCTAATGAGTTCAAAAACAGCCTGAACTGCATAGTAAGACCCTGGCCCAAAAAGAATCATTTATTTATCAATTTTACTGACTTTTCTGGGTAAAATTGGCACAGATGACTCTATATTCATCCTGAAAACTTTCATATTCCTCTCATATTTTCTTGCAGCCCCTACTGGATGGTAAACAGTATGGTAAGCAGTATCAGAACAAGGCTTTCGAAGTCTTCTTTGCAGCCATTTCCACATGCCTAACAGTGCCTAGGACCAGTGAATGTCCCATCACTGTCAACTGAATGAATTTTTGAACAATCTCTGACAGCTGAAAGAATGATACTACCTCAAGAATGTACACCAATGACCAATTTACTTTTCTAGTCATAAAATGAGTGAGGAAAATTATCAGAGTGTGTTTA
Source organism: Capromys pilorides (assembly GCA_004027915.1). NCBI lineage: Eukaryota > Metazoa > Chordata > Mammalia > Rodentia > Capromyidae > Capromys > Capromys pilorides. The sequence goes on from PVKN010007797.1 coordinate 10,404, forward strand.
CATGTCACTTTGAAATTAATTCAATAAACATGATAATTTACCATCTTGATTCAGTTACCATTTGAGTATGCTCATACTCAATCATCAAACAAAAGATCACTCAATCTTAGCAGCCAAATATTTTCACACTTAAAATTATTAACTAATCCATAAAACCATTATGCTTTTCCAAGAGAAGTAAAAAGAGGTAGCAGTGTGAGAAGTGACATGAAATAAAATGGTGGACGTTTTAAGCAAGCCCAGCAGATCCCTCCAGCCGCCATTCCAATGAAGGCACCATTGTTAAATCATCCATTAGGTGCCTCTCTGGATCCACTCCATCTAACCTATTTCTGGTCCCTCTCCTCAGGCACTGGATCACCACACTATAGCTCTTTCTCTTCTGCTTATAAACCTGCCATAATCTTTTCAGTCATTAACTCATACACACACCAACTTCTTCAGAAGGCTCTGATCTCTATTTCTCTCTCTCCTTACTTAGAAAACAGAAACTAGTTTTAGTTTCAACTATTTATTTTTTCCTATTTGTCACTCAACTGCATTATAAATTGTTTCTGTCTCTTGTCATTCCTTAAAACTGTTTTTCTCTAAGTTCCTCCATGAGCCAACTCAAATGAATACTTTCTCTGTTTACTATCATTGAGCTCTCCAAGTCCTTTGACACTATATATTTGATGTTATACACTCTTGATCTTGAATTGATACTGCTATAGACAGATAAGTTAGGCAAAAATATTATAGGTAGACAAATAGGACTAGACCCTCAACAGAGCCAGGATAAAAGTAAAATACATCTCAATTGTGGTCAGTGATACATCTGTTAGAGACCAGGCCTCAAGATAAAGATGATATCGCCAACCCTGTATACTTTTTCAAATGATAAATACCAGGCCTAATGAAGCCCAGATAGGCATCAGTTACTCCAGTGGGTGACCTAGACCTCCAGAACCATCATTTCTTTTTTTAAAACAAAATATTTTTTCTTACCATGAGCCCTTGTTACATGCCTTGTTTGTACATTGGACCATTATTACCTACGCAGCTATACTTGCATTCTTATAGTTCAAGCAGATCTATAATCCATGTTGTACCCAATGGATTCTGCTCTATAAAACTTCCCTGTAATGTGGGGTCCCCAGGATACTCATTCAAGATCCTACCTGTTCCTCTGACAGAAGCATTCTAGCTCTCAATAAATACTTCCTACTCTTAACCTTCATTGTTTCTAGAATTCATTCTTCAGGTTTTACAGAACAACAAACATATCAGATATCTGACAGGTTAGAAGTTAAAATATTTTCCTTGTTATATTTAGAAGTTCTAATATTACCCATCACTGATTGAGTTATCAGATCTAAGCTCTTCTGCTCATTCTAGGTGGTTCTGTATGCCTCTGTTCAGATCTAGTCTCTAGAAAGTTGAAAGTCTAACTCTCATAAGACAACCTTTATCTTTCTATTTCAAACATGTTAATGAAGTTCTTGTGTGTCCCTGAGTATGGTCAGAATTATTAGTCTCCTCTTTTTTCCATCTCTCAGGCCCATCTTTTCATATGCCTGTCTTCCCGGTTATCAATATGCATGTTCCCTAGAACTTGTGTTTTGATTCTATGCTTTTCTCATTCAATATATTTCTCCTGAATGACCAAGCACATTCATCCACTTGTAAACTGAAAAATTAAATGATTAAAATATTGACACCACTTTTTTAAAGCTGATTCTGCAAACTATTCCAAAAAGTAAGCAAATATCATTTTCAAAAGCCTACAATTCAAATAGATGCAATGCAGCCATAACTCTGACTTCCTCCAAATGCAAATGAAAGTGTAGTCCTGCTGGGAAATATCCTAATTTTTAAATTTTGTAATTTATTTTAAAAATTTAAATACAAAGGAGGAAAACTTTGCCAGCTACTGTTCTGAATTTATATCCAGAATATATGAAGAACTAAAAAACTCAACTGCAGAAGAATGAACAATTCAATAAAAAAAAAAAAATGGGCAAATGACCTGAACAGACAATTCTCAAAAGAAGAAATAAAAAAGTCAATAAATGTATGAGAAAATGTTCAACATCTTTAGAAAATGCAAAACTACATTAAGATTCTACTCCACTCTAGTAAGCATGGTTAGCATCAAGAATACAAAAAAAGTAAATGCTGATAAGGATGGGGCATCACTGGTGCACTGTTGGTAGAAATGCAGATTAATACAGCCAGTATGAAGATTAGTATGAACGGTCCTCAAAAAAGAAAATCTAAAACTACAACTACCATACGAGCCAACCATACCTAAAGGAATTAAGGTCAGCATGCTTCAGAGATAACTGCATATTCTTAATATTGAGGAACAATTCACAATAACTGAGGGATTAAATCATCCTAGGTATCTATCAGTGGGTGATTGGAAAATGATGTGTTATACACACAGCAGAGCATTCAAACATAAAATGAATGAAACCATGTCATTTGCAGGAAGATGATAGTAATATTATGTAAATAATCCAGATTCAGAAAGACAGGCTTCTCATTATTTTCCTAATACGTGGAGTTCAAAAAGAATAAGGAGGTGGAAGAGGAGGTAGCCATATGAAAAGGAAGAGTAGGCAAGAGAAAGAACATGAGGAGGAGGATAGAATGAGGTGTAAGAGGAGCTGAGGGGGCACAGACATGATCAAAATATGTTGTATGCATGTATGAAATCCCACAAAAACCAATTAGCACATTAATTCTATAAAATTAATGTGCACTGGTAAAAATATATTGAATAAATAAAGCATGACCCAATATTACAAATGGCAAGCAAAACATACCTCAAGATCCAGTTTGACTCACTGACTACCCATTTTTAAACTCTTCTTTAGAAGAAAACACTAAAAATTTGAATATGTGATCAATCATACCTTGGTTCATAAATGCTTCTATTTACAAACAATTCTGTTCAGCAAAACTTTCCTTCTGTTTGCAAACCCCGTATTGGGTGACAAACATGACCATGGCCGTCACAAACACAAACACAGCAACTTTTCCCCAAAATCATAAAACAAATTAAGTTTGTAAACTGAGGTACCACTTTATGTGCATATATGTGCCTGTATGCACACACACACACACACACACACACACACACACACACACACACACACACACGAGATCCTTGCTCTAGGCTTAATTTTGTCATTCATCAGCTATGTGACCTGGGAAAGATGCCTAACCTCTCTGAGCAGAAGTTCATGCACCTGTAACCTCAGAAGACCAAGAAATGATACATATATAAATGTTCTTGGAGACCATGGCATAATACCAAAATGTAGTCCTTTTAGTTTAAAATTATAAGACCTTTTAATAATTGTGTATATTAAATGTCTTTACAGTTTAATGCATTTCTAATTTTCTTTTCCTAGATCATGTTGCAATACGTGACCTTTACACTCATCTTGGAGAGTAGGTCGTGTACATAATGCAGTTTGTTTCTTTCATAATCTCCTTCTGCTTCCCACTCTGCTTCCTTCCTCTGTCTCTGCACTCCCTTTTCCCATTATCACTCGTACTGTTGTTACTATTCTTAGCTCCTGCTTATGATACATAATATTTGCATTCATTGTGGGTACGTGGTACCTGTACAGCGTGTCTTAAATCTTCCAGCTCCCCTTCCACTCCCCCCTCAGTCTCCATGATGCCTTATCAATTGCAAGAGATCCATAAGCTGGACTCCTTCTGTCCACCCTTATTTTGCTCTTTGTTTGTGCTTTGCCTCACTCCAAGCGACACCATACAGTTATTAAGCTTGTGCGTCTGTTCTATTTCACTCAGCATTCTATTTTCCAGAAACAAGATCAAGATGCCCTTCCATAAAACTGTGACAGCATCATTGGCTTTATTTGGGAGGCTTTTCAATAAAATTTTAATAACTTCTCCCAAATAATTGATTCATTTTTCAGCATATAAAAATGACTTCAAACCAAAGAAATTTACTGCGTTTCAAGAACTAGTCGCATTTTTTCTGTGCAGTACTTTAAATGCAATGGAACCATCTCCACATTTTGTTTAAAGCCTAAATGCCCTTGACTCACTCTGACAAGCCGTCATTGTTGGAGCTCTGGGAGAAATAGAGGCAAGTCAGATTTCAGGAAGTCCTGGGTTGCACTTTTCGTAAATGGACGACACCTACTGGTGTAAACTGGAAATTTGCTCTCTCTTTTAAGAAGAAAAATATATTTATCGTCCAAGCCAAGAAGAAAGAAGGAAAAGAAAATCACGTTCAACAATGTGCAACACCATCAGAAGTGTAAATTGCCAGAGAAATGAGCCAAGAATTTCATGTGCTCACAAGAAATGTTTATGATACAGTAAGCAAAGAAGACAAGATATACATATGACATTTACCAACTATAGTAAAAAATATGTTTAAAATTTGAAATATTTATTACAGTAAAACTCATACTGCTGTTAATTTCCCCCAATACCCTCACTTCAAACACAATTTTTCCATCATTCTTGCAACTTCCAAAAAAATTGTTTTTTAATTTTATTAGTATGTGTTTGCAGCACATGCAGTTTACAACCTTTTGGGGGGTGGGTACATGTCTATCCCACAGCTTGTTTCTTTTTTAATCTCCTTCCCTCCCCTCTCCTCCTTCCTACTTCAATTCTCCTATCCTATTTTTCACTCATGTTAATATTATTATTATTATTATTATTATTATTATTATTATTACGACCAGGTCAGCCTGCCCAGGGGGTGGGGCTGGCACAGTATGTGGCACCGAGGATTGAACCACGGTACCTGCGGGTGCCTAAGCTTTCCTAAAAAGGCGCTTTAGATCACTGAACCATCTCATCAGCCCTCATGTTAATATTATTAATTTTAGCTAAAGTTATGGCATAACATATTCACTATAATTGAGGTTATTATGTTCCTTGCGTGACATATCTTTATTCTACTTATTTCCAGTTCCCTTCTCCTCACCTCTCACCCGTATTGCCTTCAACCACTTCCCTACTTCACATGATCCATCCTCTTTCCCCTTCTATCCATTCTTTATCATCTCCTATCCTTGTATTCCACCTCACTCAAATGAGAGGTGCCATACAATATTTTAGCTTGGGTCTGTTTCATTTTACTCAACATTTTATTTTCTAGAAGCTTCCACTGTCCTACAAATGTATCAGATTTGTCAGTATTTGTAAGCAAGTATTGATCCATTATATGTAAGTACCACATCTTCATTATCCAATCATCTATTCGTGGGTATACAGGCTACCTTGAAGGCTTAGCTATTACAAACTATGCACATTGGTATGCACATACTGCTGTAGTATGATATCTTGAACTATTTGAGGAAGACAACTAGCAGGGGATAGTTAGGTCATAAGGAATTTTTAATATTATTTCTTTGAGAAATCTCCAAACTGATTCCCATAATGGTTGTACTAGTGTACATTCCCACCAACAATGCAGGAGGATTTTCTTTCTCACCACAGCCATACTAATATTTGACTTTTCAATCATTATCACTCTGTCTGGAATGAGATGGGATCTTAATGTTTTAATTTACATTTATCTAATAGTCAGAGATGTCGAACATTTATTTATGTTTGACTATGTGTACTTTTTCCTATGTGTAGTGTCTGCCCATTTCTCTTGCCCATTTCTTGGCTTTTAATTTCAGATTTCTTTTTTTAATTCTTATGTATTCTAAATAGTAGCCCTATGTCTGAGGAGCAAATGGCAAAAAATTTTCCAGTTCTGTAGATTGTCTCCTCACTCTACTAGTTAATATACAGAAGCTTTTTAATCTGATATAATCCTGTTTGTTGACTCTAGTTGTTACTCCTTCTTCATTTGAAGTTCTTTTCAGAAAATCCTTTCCTATAGCTGTGTCTTCAAGTGTTTTACCTATTTTATCTTGCAGTAGTTTTTATGTTTCTGTTTTAATATTTAGATAGTTGATTCATTTCAATTTTAATATAGTATATGGTAAAGACAAGAGTCTAGTTTCAGATCTTCTGCAAATAGACAGCCAGTTTTCTTTCACCACTTATTGAATACATGATCTTTCATCCAGCATATGTCTCTGGCCCTATGGTCAAAGATCAAATGGCTGAATGTGTCTGGAGTAACTACTGTGTATTCTGTTCCACTGATCCACATATTTGCTTTATTATAGTACCATGCCGTGTCCATCACTATTGGTTTGAAGTGCAGCTTAAAGTCAGATATTACAAGATCTCTTGCTTTGCTCTTATCATGTTAAGAAATTTGTTGTGACTCTACTTGGTGTATCTTTATATAACATCTTCTACTTTTCTCTGACTGCCTTTAAAGTTCTGTACTTTTGCCACAAAACTAGTGATTTAATAAGGACATGCCTCTGTGAGCTTCTTTTTTGTCAAATTTTTTGATGTTCTATAACTGCTTACCAGCCACAGCCCCTCACAGGACTCCCTCCAGACTCCTCCCAGACCATTGGCCCAATTCCTTGGCTCTGCTTTCCTCCTCCACTCTGGAACTTGACAATATGGATCATGGCTTGGCACCAACAGGCTGCTATGAGATCCAGATTTAAACACTGAGCACTTCCCTACAATTGTGTTGCTGCCCACTCTAGCTCCACAGTTCAGCACTGAATCAAGGTCACTTACCAACTGTTTACTGTTAATACTGTTGGAGGCCATTTAGGAAGCAATGCCCCACATTTTCCCTGCAGGTTCCAACTGATATTGATTCTTTCAGTCCCTATGTAGTTCTTTCTTATGGAGCATTCTACAGTTGTCTCCAAATAGTGTTGTTTGGGTTAGAATTTTCAAATCAGAATTCAGATATAATGCATTGTGTTTTGTTACTCCATCTTTTATGTCTTCTTCCATTTATGATAGTTTCTCCACTCTTCTGTGTTTTTAATTAATATTCTCTGAGTCTCTTTGATGTGGCTCCTACTCAGCCATATTGGATCTTCCAGAGCCTTTCTTCTCAGTGGAGCTTTCTGCAGCTTCTATGATGTAACTCCTCCTCTCATCAGCCATGTTGAATCGCCTATTCTGGACTTGCCCCATCCAAGATGAAGTCTATTGTTTGGCTGGTGTCTCTTATGTCCTGTGCAGAGGGAAAACAATGCAAAGCCACTTCAAGTTGGCTGCAGTTGAGTCAAACCATGGATTCCACAGTTGTGGAGTTAGTCAGGGATGGTCCACAGGTGCATGCACCTCTTTACATTTTCTGAAGCTGTTCTGGAAGCTCTTTTTCATGCATCCTTTAGTTGTGGTGTCATGGCTGCCTTAATATTTTGAATCCATTCAAAAGCTTTACCTGTCATGGTCATTCTGACTTCAATGAAACGACACAAGTCACACAGTGTCAGATCTGGTGAACGAGGTAACTAAGGATACACATGGTTTTATGCGCCTGTCTTTCTATTGGATGGCACTTGAAAGCAGCAGTCACTATATATTTTATTACACATTATAAAAACACACACAAACAAGGGCTTCCAGGACTTCTTCAGAAACTAGTAATGGTAATGGAATAAATGTACTCAGATTGTGTGGGACAGGAAATTTGAGGAGGATTAATTGCAATGTGTGTTTTATTGCAATCAATTTTAACAAAATCTAAACAATCACCATGTCTTGACCACCCCTCATATTCAAGCTTACTGTTTAAAATCTTACATCAAATTTATGAAAAATAGAAACTATATATAAAAACAACGTAAGAATAGGCATCTGAATTTTAGTTTGCCAATTAATTTATTAGTACAATAAATGATTATTTTTCCTTTGCATTTTTCTGTACTTTTGAAATTTTCTTCTGTGACCACATAAGACTCTATCAATGGGGATAAATACTGTGCAGGACTTTTCTTGTCCTTAAAATTTCCTAAAATTATTTTATGCATCAGAAGAATACCTAAAGCACAAAGTTCAAAAGTGATGAAATAGCTTAATAATGAGCTTTATGTTATGACTAAGACAAATCCTTGTTTTTAATATCTATTGGCCTCTAACTTTTCCCCAACTGAACCCAAAAATATTTGTCCAATTTTTATCAGTTCTTCCTGCCCAGCCATTCCACTTGCTGAATCCTAATAGGGTATTGATTCCATATAGTGTTAAGTACCCAGAACCCATAAAACTACTTGAGAATCCCAGGAGCACCCTACAACCCAATTAGTCATAACTTTGAAAAGCAATTTTATTATAAAAAAGTCAAATGAAGCTTTGGCAGATGCAATTGTAGATGCTATGAAAATATCAAGATGTAAAAATCTAATCTCATACTTTTTATCAATGTCTGCTTTTATTTCTTAATAGACTTTCATATCTCGAGTAGAATTTAGTAGCTATAAGATATTAACACGTAAAGTTTGATTCTTAAGTGATGAATTACTTGAAAAAAAGGGGGCAAGACTCTCACAGAGGTTAGTAGGATTTGGCAGAAAATTGCAGAGAAGTGTAACTGAGATGGGTAAATGAGTAACTCTTTGGAGCTTGTGCTGTGTACACGAAAAAAGAAAAATCATGAAAAAGTCAAACATGGCTGAGAAGTTCGGCTGAATAACAAAGAGATCAGAAAGCTATGGAGACTGAGCCAGGGAACAGACACACGTTCTTGCACAGTACAGCATGCAAAACACCAGCACACACTGTGTGTTAAAAACCAAAGACTTGTACAGGACAGATGTTGTCATCCCCATCTTGTTAGAATGGAAGCCTGTCTCTGGGACCTTAAATGCTTTGCCCAAATCAGTTAAGCCAGGTTGGGAAGCAGAGTGCAGGTAGACTTGATGCTAGATCAGTTGGTCCTGCAAGTGTCTGGAAAGAGCAAGAGAAATCAAGTCTGGGTTTGCAGTTTACCTGGAATCTTGGTTCTAGTCCCGTCTCTAAAGCTTATGTTTCCCTATGCATAAAGAATGCAGTTAGAAACAGCTCAGGCACAGCCTTACCTCTGGGAGCCATGCATGAATCATTCTCCTGCCTGTAGGTGCACCAAAGGGTCCGCACCTTGCCAGCTTTAGCTTTTCCTAAGTTGCTTGGAATAAAAGCAGAAACACAGTTTTGACAGGTGCAGTTATAAACCCTTGAATGTTCATTTACACTTTATTACCAAAATATCCACATTAAACCTTTAGATTTATCTTATGACAGCTATACTAGGCTTATCATGAAGATACAGTGAGCCTGATGGGGAGTCCCAGCTCAGAGGATGATCTGCTTCTCCAAATGGAACACTGACTGACTCAAAATCCCCAGAGATCATGGGAGAAAATAAAATAAAAATTATGAAGAAATTGTCAGCATGGTATAAATTCATGCTGAAAATACATTTTTAATAATAGAGTGCATATTATTACGAAGCCTGCCACATGTTAAACCGTATTATAAAGTTATAATGATAAGATCATTTTATACTCACAAAATATAGATTATTTAATGGAGCAGAATATATATCCAGAAGTAGTGAACCTGAAAATTTAATGTATGCTAAAATCAATGTATTAGACAGGGCTCAGCTGCAGATAACAGGAACAATTCTCCCTTGTTTATCCCAAAATAGATTTGTCACCAGATATTAAAAAATCTTTGGAGCATTAGAAAAGAAAATCTAGGCTCAGCATTCTGAAATAGGTCCTTAGATTTACATGGTTTTATCATGACCAAAAGAGCTGCCATGGCTACCCCTGAAATCTGCCTCCTCTGGTATAATCTGTGCTAGCACCGTAGATGTCTTCCACCTGATATGATGTCAACAGCTAGTGTTGTGTTGGCCTAACATATTGTCAGAAAAGACTTTTCAAAACTAAGTAAGAATAAAATGATATCAATGAGCTAATCATTTAAATTAAGAAATACAAAAAGAATAAATAAGGTTTCCTAAATCAGCAGTATAAAACCAATGTACTTTTAAAATAAGAAGATACTGAATCAAGAAACAGAAAACAGTATTTTCAGAAACTCAAAATGACATCTTTATGTTAAAAGTTATTAATCTGAGCAAGGCTTTTAACATGAGGAAAAGGGCAACATACAGTCACAATGTAAAAGAAAATAATTTAAATACCAAAGAGATTGTCCTTAATTTTAAAGAAAATGTAACAACTAATGCAATGCAACTTTTAAAAATGAGGTTAAAATGCCAAATTGAGGCACAGAAAGTTCACAAAAAATTTAAAAACTGAAGACACCAGCAAACACAGCATAAAATAGAAGTAGAACCAGTGATTTTGTGTGACTGCACTTGTTCTGCAAATGAGTTCTCCGTGACTTTCAAAACACAGAAAATTTCCAGGCTATTTAAACTCATCTGGAGCCCCAGTACCTCAAAATAAATAAATCAATTAATTAATTAAATTCAACTAGAGTACTAGAGGCAACAATATGTTAATGCAAAATCTAACAAAGATAATTTTAAAAAGATCCAGAGACTTATCTAATATATAATATAGATTTTCTGAAAATCTTAATTAAATACTAAGTGAAAGTGGCTTCTTAATGGACTAATAAACAAGTAGAATCTAAAACATTCTTTAACAGTAAGAAATCCACACATCATGAATTTAAAAAGACAGTTTTCTCACTAGGTACTGAAGCATATCTTCAATAATTTTAGTATCTTTGCATGATTTTTGAAAAGAAAAAGAATATGTTACTGCATGAGAACTAGATGCATGCTTCTTAGCCAGATGAAAGTTTGCTACTTCATCTCACTATCATATTTAATTATAAAACACTAATGAGCTTCCTTGAGATCAGAAGGAAGAAAATACCTGTCCTGTTTTTCAATATTCACAAAGATATTTAGAAGAAATAATTCTATTTTTTAAAAGAGGAGAAAGTATTATCAGATTTTTGCTCTGATTTGATTTCCAAGAGAAGCTGAAACCGTATTACAATTAAGAGAGTTTAGTAGGAGAGAAGGGACACAGTGGCATAAAACCTGCCAGCTACTCTAGACCTGTGCTCACACCACCTGCAAAGCAGTAACATAGCAAAGAGAAAAGGAAAACAGTTCTGAGAATTAAGAAAATGCTAAATTGGAAAATTGGAAATCACAAGGAAACTGGTGAAACAAGAGGAAAAGAAGGGAGAGGAAAAAAAGGAAGGAAGTCTAACCCAGACTCTGGAGAGAGGACCTGTCTCCACAGACACAAACAGTCCAGAGAGAGCTGGCAGCCCCAAGGAGAAGCAGTGGACTAGCCCAACAGGCCCCAAGAGAATCCCATAGGTACATTAAACTGAAAAACACCATCTGCAAGTAATTACTTTCTCTGCGAGTAATTCCTTCCCAATAGAAGTTTGGAGTTGGAAAAGAAAACCATTGCAGTGCCTGCCATATTTCACAGTAATTTAACAGGAGCCATTTGGGGGAGGGGCTCACCTAAAACCTCCTCCAGGAAGCAGAAGCCACATAACATGGTTTCCATGGTCACCCTACCACAGTGAGGATTTGAGCGATGGCCAGAAGAGACAGATACAGAAAGGGTGCAGAGAAGTGTAAACAGTATCTGGCTCAGGTCAGGAAGGAGACAGTGATCCCACCCCCAGTAGTGAGAAGGCAGGACAGTTGCATGTGGTTTTCTGCGAGAGCTGTGTCTGAAAATGCTGGCATTGAGTACAGCAGACTGTTTGACATCCCCTCCCCCATTGCCTCACTGGCTACATTCAGCATGGGGCCCAGTGGGCTGTTCAGTTTCCCCACCTGACTACATGATTGGAGATACTCCTCAGCTTGGACAGTTGCCGCAGTCTAGGGTACATGTACAGAGAGGACTCCGGAACAAAGGAGGCAACTCATAAACCCATAGGCTGTGAGCTAGAAAGAGAAAATAGTGATTTGGGGTGTTCAGAGGGAAGAAAAATTGAGAGAGGCTGAGGTGAATATAGCCATAGGGCAGACACCATTGACTGACAAGGCCCAGAAGAAAAGTAGGACAGAACTGAACATTCACACAGAGAAGTGAGCAGCAAAACAAAACAGGACTTAGTAGTGACTCATTATCCCTCCCCCATATATGATGGATTCCAATACTGCAGGGTCCCGAAAGAAATCACTCATTCAAATACAGGGAGGAATTTTTTACACTCATTTCTCTTTTTCTTTGTTGGTTTGGGGAATTTTGTTTTTTTTTTGGTTTTTTTTTTCATTCCTTTTGAATTATTTTCCTTTTCCTTGTTTGCTCTTCTTTGTTATTCTAATCTAATGCTATCACTAGTAATTTTTTTTTACTCTTTCTTATGACTTGTGTCAAAACTCCCTCCCAAGCCTCATGTATTCATAGGTGGGGTTTATCAGATGTAGCTGTATCTAGAATATCTGATACCGGGGTAGAAGAGTGTGTGATTACTAAATTAATACACTGATTAGCTTGCTATAGTTCTGAGTGTAGATAATGGGAAGGACCTCCGTGGGTGTGGATGGCACCATGCAAACAGAGAGCAGACTGGAGGGATAGGAGAGGCAGGCTGTTGCTGCTGCTGTACTATTTCATTGCTTTGCCACCTTCTCCCCACCAGGAACTATTTCTCTTCTGTAATGCCCCTTTGCCATGCCATCTTGCCTTGGAGCCAGCCAACTGTGAACTAAAACCTCTACGAGTCATGAGCTAAAGAAATCTTTCCTCCTGTAACTTTGAGTGTCAGGTATTTTGTCTCAGCAATAAGAATAGTAGTGAAGACATGAAATGATCAATGAGCTTCAAGAAGACACGGATGAAAAGCTATTTGAGCTAAACAAAATGATATAAAACATGAAAAAATGATTTAGCAAAGAATCAGAGACTCTGAAATGAATACTAAACAGAAATCCACAAGACAAGATAAAACAATTCTATTGCAATTATGAACAGCAGAGTGAAAAATATGAGGAATGTTAGAACTAGAAAACAAGGCCAAGGCAGGTGAGCATACATTAAGGGATACTTGAAAAACAACAAGAGGTCATGGAAAATGGCTTCAACAGCTATTGATGTTGCAAAAAGGCTAACCTGAGATTAACTGGAATTACTGAAAAATGAGAAGAGAGCAAGAATGGCATAGTAAACTTTCTTAAGATGGGCGCAGTGGTGCATACCTGTAATCCCAGCACTTGGGAGGCTGAGGTAGGAGGATTGGTGTGAGTTTGAGACCAACTTGGGCTCCAAAAGTGAGCTCAAGGCCAACCTGAACTGCATAGTGAGTCCCTGTCTCAAAAAGACAAAAAAAAAAAGAGAGAGAGAAAACTTTCTTATGAAAATCATAACAGAAAACTTTTGAGTGTAGGGAAAAAAAAATAGCAATCAGATAAACAAGGCCTACAGAACACAAATAGCCTCAATCAGGAATGTCTCATTCCTGATTGACTATGACACATCATAGTCAAATCCCAGAAACCTAACACAAGGAAAATATCTCAACAGCTGTTGGAGAAAAGAAAAAGTCACATATAAAGTTAAGCCCATTAGAATAACAGCAGACTTCGCAACACAAACCTCCAGAAGAATTGAAATGATATCTTTCAAGCCCGTCCACCCACCCAAAAAAGCTTCAAGTCAAAACTGATTGGAAGAGGCAAAGATCACTACGTACTGGGTAAAGGAACAATTCATCAGGAGAGATAACAATTGATAATGTATATGAACCAAATACTGGCACACACAACTTCATAACAGAACACTAATGGACATAAAAAATCAAATAAATATCAACACAATTATGCTGGGGGGTTCAGCTCTCCACTATCACAAATAAAAAAGATCAACTAGACAAAAGAAATATCAAAGTTTTTGAGCCATACCTTCAAAGAAATGGAATTAATAGATATGTACAAAGCATTCCACCTGGCAATAACAGAATACACATTCCTCTCAGCAGCACATGGAATTTTCTCCAAAATAATTCACATACTTGTCCATGAAGCATATTTAAAGAAATAAAAAAAATCTAAAATGTTTCTGGCATATTATCAAATCATAGTGCAAAGAAACTAGAGATTAATGGCAAAAGAAACCACAGGAATTATACAAACAAATGCAGACTGAACAAAATACTCTCAAATAACCATAGAAAAGAAAAACAGTTCCTAGAATCAAATGATAATGTTAGTACAACATGCCAGAACTAATGGGACTCAGTAAACTAGTCCTTAGAGGAAAGCCAATAGCTTTGAAAGTCGACTTCAGAAAAACAGAGCAAGCCCACATAAATAACGTAAAGATGCATCTCAAAGTCCTAGAACAAGAACAGTCCAAATCTAAAGCTAGTATAAGGAAGGAAATTACAAAGATCAAAATAGAAATTATTGAAAATGACACTTAAAAAATACAAAATATCAATGAATCAGACAGCTGGTTCTTGGAAAGAATAAACAAAATAAATAAATCTTTAGCCAACCTTGACAAAAAAAGAAAAGATCCTATCAATGTAATTTTTTAAAAAGTCAAAAACATAACAGATACCATTGAAATCTGAGAGATTATTAGTAACTATTTTAAAAATCTGTACTTCAATAAATTGGAGAATCCAAAACAAATGCATAAATTCTTAGATATGAATGAATAACCAAAGCTGAACTAAGAAGATATAAAATCCATTAGTAACCCAAAAAATAGGTAATAAAGGAAGTAGGGCATTAGGAAGTAGAAAAATACCCTCTGCTCCTGGATAAGCAAAACCAACATTGTCCAAATGGCCATATTGTCAAAATTGATATATAGATTGAATGAAATCCCAAGAAGTTTTAAATTACCAAAACTGAAGCAAGAAAATACAAAATCTCTGAATAATAATAAAAGGCAATGAAATTAAGGAAGCAATAAAAATTATCAACTAAGAAAATCCAGTAAAACAAAACTAGAATTAGAAAAAATAAATCTAGAATTCATATGAAACTAGAAGAGGCCCAGAATAGCAAACATCAATGCTGACCAACAACAGAAAAGCAGGAAGCATCACAACATCGGATTTCAAGTTACGCTACAAAACTACAATGACAAAAGCTGCATACAACTGGCACAAAAACATATGTATAGAGCAACGAAGTGGAATGGAGGCTGCAGAAACATCCCAAGGCATTTTTCAGCCATTTGATCTTTGACAATAGGGCCAAAAACACACTGAAATATAGGGTCTGTAATGAATGGTACTTGGAAAAATGGCTATACACATACAGAAGACTGAATCTACTCTCTCATCACCTACTAAAGTAAAATCAAAATGGATCAAAACCTAGGTATTAAAACAGAAACACTTTAACTTGCTGGAAAAAAAGATAGTTAAAACTCTTGAAGACATGCATATAGGCAAGGACTTTGGAACAGAAGCCCAACTGCATAAGAAATAACATCAAAAAGCAACAGCTTAGATTATAACATATTTTAAAGCTTCTGCCCATAATTAAGAAAACAGAATGAGGAGACAATCTATAGAATAGGGAGGTGGGAGATTTGACAGCTACTGCTCAGATCAAGGACAAATATCTAGAGCATATAGAAAACTTTTTAAAATTACATGCTCCAGAATAAAAGAACAGAATATAAGACATTTTTATTAAATGGACAACTGAAATGAATAGACTCTTCTCAGAAGAAATACACAAAGCCAGTAAATACATGAGGATGTGTTCAACCTATCTGGCCATTACAGAATAAGTTAAAACAACACTGAGACTCCATCTTGCTCCTGAAAGAATG
>PVKN010007798.1:0-26062 GCA_004027915.1 Capromys pilorides
TGGCACCAGACAACACCTACAGACACTTACAAAAAAGACTACTGCAGGGGCCGGCGAGATGGTTCAGTGGTCTAAAGCGCCTGCTTAGGAGGGCTCAGGTGACTGCGGGGACTGTAGTTCGATCCCCGGCACCACATGCTGCGCCAGCGCCACCATCAGGGCAGGCTGAGCCAGCCACAAAATGAATAAAGAAACAAACAAACACAAGCAAACAAATAAATAAATAAATAAATAAATAAATAAAAAAAAAAGACTACTGCAGCCTAGCAGGAATCCACTGTACCCAGAGGCAAAGGTCCAGAGACCCCAGTGGGCATAATTTGGGGCCCCATGTCAGGAGTTAGTAAGAGCCTGTAGGAGGAGACGGGGTCCAAGCCTCGCTATCTGTTGTTGTCACGGATATACTTGGTGGAGGAGAGTGAGACCAGGGTGGAACTGAGGAATGCACCCCATTTTTGTGGTGGGACTGAGGCCAGCCCCAGTGGGAGTTTCCCAGATAAGGCTGATCTTGCCCAACAGTTCAAGATCTACACTCACTTTTCCAGCCCTAACTGACTTCAAGGTTTAGTTGAAGAGACCCATAATGGCTGTCCTGCCTTTATTGGTACAGCAGAGCAGTTTGGGGCCAAATACTCCTCATTCCCACGATGAGAGCAAATAGCCTGGGTTTTTTTTGGGGGGTGTGGTTGTTGTTGGGGTTTTTTTGGGTTTTTTTTTTATAGCTGGCTCAACCTGCTCTGAGGGTGGGGCTGGCGAAGCATGTGGTGCTAGGGATTGAACCATAGTCCCTGTGGTTACCTAAGCTTGCCTAAGCAGGCACTTTAGACCACTGAGCCATCTTGCCAGCCCGCAGTTGTTATTTTTCTTTCTTCATACTGTGGCTGAAAAACCTGTGTAATAGCTGCTGCCAAGGCAGCGCCCTGTACATAGGAGGGCCCAATATCTGCACAGATCCAAATTATCTCCAGCAGTGTAGCCCGATTTGGGCTGCAAAATCTCGAGAAGGCTCATCAGGGTTCTGGTAAGTGCAATTCCAACTGAGGGATACACCCTCCCTCCACCCCCCTTCAAGGGAAGTTCCCTTGAAGCCCGGGTGACAACTACCTTAGTTTGTTCATATGCTGATAGTTCAAGGGTAAGTGGATTGCTTCTGATAGTGAAGGCACACCCCCCCCCCCATTAGTATATCTTTGGTAATGGCTACTAGGGACAGTATTACAAGCTCCCTGGTCTGTGCAATGTTCAAGGAAATTTCTTTTCCACAGCAGGGAATCACCTGCCCTCAAACATGCTCTCACTATTCCCTTCCAATCATTTGGGCCCACAGGCTGTCCTAGGATTTCTAATAAACTCAGGGTAAATGGAACAGTAGGGCCCTAAGTAGTAACAGCTTAACTCTTTTATGGTTTCGAAAAGTATAGAATCATAACAACATATGACTTGCCCCACATTTTCAGGGACTCAACTCTAGTTGCAGGGTAAATATGCCAACAACCCTCCATGGACGCCCTCATCTTTCTGGCTTCTTTTAATGTCAGTTGCAAGGGAAATAGAGAAATTGGCTATATTCCCTGACAGGCGGAAGGTACTGGAGACACACCAAAATTCCTGAGCTGAAAGGTCAGGACAACTGCCTGTGACTCAGCCAGATTCATCAGGTGCGGGGGAGATGGGATTTGGGAGGAAACACCTCTTGGTGTGTGTGGGCATCCCTTTTGTCCCCCACTACTCTTCCTTCTTAAACTGGACTAAGCTAGCCCACCCAAGCTCTATTGGTGGCACCATTGTTTTGCTCTCCTTGTCCTGTTCAGGCCCAGGACTTGATTATTTAAAAAAAAAAAAAACTTTATTTATTTATATTATGGCTGGCTCAGCCTGCCCAGGGGGTGGAGCTGGTGCAGCATATGGTGCCGGGGATTGAACCATAGTCCCTGCAGTTGCCTAAACTTGCCTAAGCAAGTGCTTTAGATCACTGAGCTATCTCACCGGCCCCCAGGACTTGATTATAAAATAACATTCCGAAGCCAGGCATGGTGGCGCATGCCTGTGCACTTGGGAGGCTGAGGCAGGAGGATCAATGTGAGTTCAAGAACAGCCTGGGCCACAGAAGTGAACTCTAGGCCAGCCTAAACTGCATAGCGAGACCCTGTTGAGAAAAATACAAAAGACAAAATACAAAAGACAAAAATAAATAAATAGATAAATAATATTCCGAGCCAAATCCCTTTCTTTTTTTTTTTTTTTTTTTTTTTTATGGCAGGCTCAGCCTGCCCTGGGGGTGGGGCTGGCGCAGTATGTGGTGCCGGGGCTGCTTGAACCGCGGTCCCTGCAGTTGCCTAAGCTTGCCTAAGCAGGCAGTTTTAGACTGCTGAGCCATCTCGCCAACCCCCAAATCCTTTATAGTTGTAAAACCTCTCCTAACCAACATCCAGAAAAGAAAAGTAAATACAGGAGACATATATGCAACAAACACTTATATACATATACCCTGGGGAGTCTTGAGACTCTATTTGCCCCATTTTTAACTGCTTAACACTTCAGTATCCCTCTCTCTCTGGCTTCTTTGATGCCTAGATACTTTCTGTCCCGAGAGGACTGATGCCCACATTTAACACTTGATGTGGCATTGGCAATCCCTCTAGTGCTGAGTATGGGCTCCCACCAGTGCTTGTCCCCCTTCCTGTTATGCACACTCAGGAAGCATTCTCACCTCCCGCTTTTATCCTACAAGGGGTCCCTGTTGAGGTGCCAGAGGTACCTCGGCAAGGAACAGCAGTGAGAATAAGAAAAGATGGCCAAGAGACAATAGCTGGGTCAGGTGACGTTTCTCTCCTCCTGGAGAGGAGCCTGCCCAGCAACTGGAGAGCATTTATTTTTGCTCCCAAGAGGTTGATGCCAATTTCAGCCTCTCTACCCAGCAATAATTGATTAATTAACAAGCTGCGACGACTTCTTTCCATGCTTGGAGGAGCTCCCATGCTCTCAGGCTGGCTTTGTCCTGCATCCTTTACCTTCCAGCTTCAGTGGCTCCCAACATTCCTCAAAATTCTGAATCCTAGCTCCGTAAGACCCTCCCCAAGGACTTTAGATGCCAGTGGTAGGAGACAACTGTGCCTCTTGTCAGAGGCTGGGACACACCAGTGCAGGTTTCCTCCTCCAAATTTCTCCATTCCAACTATGCCGGTCTCTTCCTTTTATTCCACCAGCTTCTCTCTGCTGTTGCAACCTTTATATTTTCTTCATGTACCCATTTTGCTGCTTCAACTTTTTATACAGTTTAACCTGTTGAAGTAAAACTTACATCAAAGTCAATGACAGCTGAGCTGGTTCAGCAGGAATTGGGAAAAGTAGACTGGATTCTAAAACTTGAGGAAGAAATTGTTGCTGCCGTGGCAGGGAACTGTGCTGGTTCTGGGGCACATAGGAAGAATAAGGAGAGAGGAAGTCACAGTAAAAGTAGATAAACAGTTACATAGGAAACAAGAAGTCATACAGGAAGTAGAAAACAGTTACACCAGAAACAGGAAGTCACCCCGGAAGCAGATGGCAGTTACACAGAAGACAGACAGGAAGTCAATAGGAAGCAGAGGGCCAGGAGTGGTGGTGCACGCCTGTAATCCCAGCACTTGGGAGGCTGAGGCAGGAAGATCAGTGCAATTTTGAGACCAGCCTTGGCTACAAAAGTAAGCTCAAGGCCAGCCTGAACTGCATAGCGAGACTCTGTCTCAAAAAGAAAGAAAGAGAAAGAAAGAAAGAAAGAAAGAAAGAAAGAAAGAAAGAGAAAGAAAGAAACTAGGCGTGGTGGCACACATCTGTAATCCCAGCTCTTGGGAGGCCGAGGCAGGAGGAGTGATGTGAGTTCAAAACCAGCCTGGGCTACAAAAGTGAGCTCAAGGCCAGCCGGGACTGAACTGCATAGCGAGACCCTGTCTCAAAAAAGGCAAAAAAAAAGGAAACAAAGTCGCAGGACATAGGTTTTTAAAAAAGCCATTGTTTTCTTCCCCTACAGTGTTACCTTATGCTCCTATTAGAAGAGCCAAACAGAGCTTTCGGCAAAGCAGAAATGTGGTTTTCAGAACCCCCATTCCAACATCACAAAGCAGATGATAAGAAGGGGGCAAGGATAGTGGGCCTGGAAGTAACAAGCACTAACCCACCCTGCTCTTCCCACATTCTTCAAAGGACTGTTGTCTTAGCCTTATGATTTGTCTTTTTTTTTTAGTGATAAGAATTGAACTTAGGGGGCCGGCAAGATAGCTCAGCGGTCTAAAGCACCTGCTAAGGCAAGCTTAGGCACCTCAGGGACCACGGTTCGATCCCCAGCATCACATGCTGTGCTAGCCCCACCCCCAGGGCAGGCTGAGCTGGCCGTAATATAAAAAATAAATAAATAAATAAAGTAACTGAAAACTGGAGGTTACTAAGATTTTAGTTCCCAAAGCCAGTGTAGCAGAATCTTCCGTCTAAGACCTTTCTCTGCTTCATCCTTACCACACCTGCCTTTCCCTCACTTTTACACATACCTGTCTGCTCCTAGGAAGAGAAACGCCTGCAGCTATTCATCTCTGCCCAACTCTCAAATACGTATGGGTTGTGGTAGCACAGGATGCTACAGTAATATTAAAATGACAATGGCCTAATTCATATTGATACATGGAAATGCTCATGTAAAATAAGAAATGAAAAGAGAAAACATATAGAGGACCAGATGCACTTGTACATATGTGTAATCCAAGCACTCTAGGAAACTGAGGCAGGAGGATCACAAGTTCCAGTTCTACCTGGACAACTTAGTAAAACTCTTGTCTCAAAATCAAAAATAAGGGCTTGCCAAACAGCTCAGTGGATTAAGGTGCCTACAAGCAGGCAGTGGGGTTAGGGGTTCAATCCCCGGGCCTGCCATTCTGGCCCTGTCCCTGGGCATGCGGAGATGGCAGATGAGATGGGGCGTGGTTGTGCACACCTTACAGATCTTGGGAGGCTGTAAACAGGTGGATCACTGTGAGTCCAATCTAATAGTGAGGCCCTGAACAACCTGTAGACCCTTCCTTAAAATAAAAAAATCAAAAACCTAAAAAGAGTTGGGGCCAGGGAGACAGCTCAGTAGAATAAGCAAGTTCAGAGTTCAATCCCCAGTACTGCAAGAAAAAAAAGGGGGTGGGGAGTTGCAGTTACAGCTCAGTGTGAAAGTCCTGAATCCCTAGTACCCAATAAAACCAAGTGGTGGGGTCAGGGGTGGGGTGGAGGACTTTCAGGTTAGCTCACTGGTTTAAGCGCCTGTGCGGGCAATACCAGTCAGGCACAGGGGACTGTGGTTCGAACCCCATGCCCACCCTTAAGGTAGCTTGTGCCAGCCAGAAAAACATCCTTCTCAACAAAACCAAGCAAATATAAACACAAAGTACTACATAACATCTTATATACAACAACAGAGAATTCTTTTTTTTTAAATAATTATTTTTTTGTGGTTCTTTTGGTTTGTTGAGACAGGGTCTTACACTATAGCCCAGGCTGGCCTTGAACTCAGCTGCCCAAATGCTGGGATTACCAGCATGTGCCACCTCTCTCAGCAAACAGCATTGAGTTTAAAACATATGTGGAAAGGCTGGAAATAAAATTGAAATAATGTAAGGTAAATTGAAATAATAATCGTTGTACTTAATGTTCCATTAAATATCTTTTCCTATAAAGTTGCACAAGCTCACCATTGCTTTTTGCAAGTAAAAGATAGGAGGGGAAAAAAAAAGATAGGAGGAAGTTTACAATCTTCCACATTTTCAAACTGCTTTCTTCTCTTTTTTATACGTGTGTCCCTTTTGAACAAATGAAGTAATGTTGGTTTTGTCTGACCTATGCCCACAGCCTTTCAAGCGCGTCATGCTTTTACAGCTGCTGATTCTAAAATTAACAGCTGAGTGGATGGCGGTCACTCTCTGAACCAGTTCTCAAGACAAAGAGTAAGATGTACACAGTCAGGAAAAACTCACAGTGACCATTGTGCTCACCACCAGGCTGGGTCCAGTTTGTATTCTGGTTTTCATTATTCATTTGTTTGTGGTACTGGGGAGGGAAGTCAAGCCTTCACACTGAGCTATATCCCATATATATATATATATATATATATATATATATATATATATATATATTTTTTTTTTTTTTTTTTTTTTTTTTTTTTTTTTTTTTTTTTTTTTTTTTTTTTTTTTTTTTTTTTTTTTTTTTTTTTGAGACAGGGTCTCACTATGCAGTTCAGGCTGGCCTTGAGCTCAGTTTTGTAGCCCAGGCTGGTCTTGAACTCACTCTGATCCTCCTGCCTCAGCCTCCCAAGTGCTGAGATTACAGGCATGCACCACCACACCCGGCACTTTTTTGTAATTTTTATTTAGAGCCCAAGCTTCATTACATCCCTAAATTGCTTAGTGTAGACTCCAAGTTGCTATCCTCATGCCTCAGCCTCCACACTGCTGGGCTGAAAGGCATGTACGGTGATGTCTCCTGGATTTGTATTTTAGTTAGTTAGTTAGTTAGTTAGTTAGTTAGTTAGTTAGTTGATACAGGGTTTCCCTATGCAGGTTGGACTCGCAGTGATCCCCCGGTTCCAGCCTCCCCAGGGCTGGAACTATAGGCATGTACCATCACGACACGCTTCGGGGCCTGCGCTGCGCACCCAGGCAGGCACTTAAGCCGCCCAGCGATCTCCCCAGCCCGCGCCTCCTGGATTTTAAAGCAGCAAGACTGCCCGACCAGGTCCCACTTTGAGTGGGAGGAGACGCGGTGAAGGTGCGTTCTTTGCTGATGGCAGAACAACACACAGAGGAGAGGGGAAGCTGCTATGCCAGATTCTTCCTTCCACGGGAAGCTCTCCGTGTGTGGCCCCAACCGCGCACACAGACACAGCCGCGACAGCCAAGCGCGTTGCTTCTTTCTGCCACCCACGAGCCTTGAGGGCAGGGCCAGGGCTTCCTGGAATGGAGAAGAGCAGCTGGGGTGCTGAATTAGAATGACCTCAGCGTTTCTTGCTGTCCCTCCACGCCCACTGTTCTCCTCTTTATTCTTCCCATCCCCCTCCAAGAAGGTTATTGAAAATTTTGGTTCAACATAAGATAATTATCATGTGCCCAAGACCCCCAGTTCTCTACCGAAAGTACCTTCATTTTCACGAGGTTGAGTTTGCTTTGCTACACGCAACTACAGCAATGCCAGTGCTCAGGCTTGTTTCTGGTAAAACAAAGTCCAAATCCTTTTTTTTTTTTTGCAGGACCAGGAGTTCAAACTCACGACCTTGCACTTGTGCCATGGAGCTATCTCCCTGGCCCCTCCAAATTCTTAAGGAATGTGTTTGAATCTTTGTAGTATCTGATCTCTGGCTACCATTTTTTTTTTTTTTTTTTAGCAGAATAGATTTATTGGGGGGAAAGAAAGCTCCTTGTCTGCGAGGACAGGAAGGGGGTCCTGAGTGAGTTGTCCTTTATCTTGTGATACATATTTGTTGTTATTAAAAACTTTCTCTGGAGGCTTGGGAAACAGCTCAGTAGAATAAGCAGTTGCCTGGCAAGCGCAAGGCCCTGAGTTCAATTCCCGGTTCCACAAAAAAAAAAATCTTTCTCTGTATCTTTAAGCTCACTCTGGTCATTCCCAACAACCCACTCTTGTTCACTATCATCTTTTTTACTATTTATTTATTTTTGCAGTACTGGGGATTGAACTCAGGACCTTGTGCTTGCCAGGCAGGCACTTCTGCCATTGAGCTATATCGCCAGGCAGGCACTTATGCCATTGAACTATATCTCCAGCCCTTTATTATTTTTTTTAAACTTTATTTATTTATGTTATGGCCAGTTCAGTCTGCCCTGGGGTTGGGGTGGCGCAGCATGTAGTGCCGGGAATCAAACCGTGGTCCCTGTGGTTGCCTAAGCTTGCTTTAAACAACTGAGCTATCTTGCCAGCCCCTCACTTCAGTATCATCTTCACTGGTGCCCAGGCATGGTGGCACATACGTGTAGTGCCAGCACTCGGGAGGCCGAGGCAGTAGGATCACCCTGAGTTCTGAGACTCCAGAATTAATTAATTAATTAATTAATTTATGAGATAGGATCTCACCATGGAGTTCAGGTTGGCCTTGACTTCCTGATATCCCTCTTCTTTCAGCCTCCTGACTTCTGGGATTGTAAAACCTGTGACACCACACCTGGTTTTTTTTTTATTCTATTTCTTAAAACTTTTTGGGCTGTATACATTTCTACATGTCCATTTATCACCAAATCCAAACATAAAAGTGGATGATTTTTCCTTCTGTCTCTGGGTTTTTCATGTCTGAAATCTTTTGACTTTTTTTTTTTTTTTTTAATGTATTTAGTACAGGGTGTACAGGGTCTCACTGCACAGGTCAGACTTCTACTGATCCTTCTGTTTTTCAGCCTCCCCAGGACTGGGATTACAGGCACTGCCATAACCATGCCCATCTCATTCAGTATCTCAGTGCACCCTGGGGGCAGGGCCAGCATGGCACACTGAGGCTCAAACCCGGGTCCCTGTGTCTGTCTAAGCAGGCGCTTTAATCTGGTAAGCTATCTGGCTGGCCCTTCTTGACATCAGAAAGCTATCATTAAATAACTTTTCTGTACTTTCCCCCTATTAACTGATCTGTTGTATGTATGTATGTATGTATGTATGTACCTATTTGCAGAACCAGGGATTGAACTCAGGCCCTTGTGTTTGTCAGGCAAGCGTCTGTTTTTGTTTTTGTTTTTGTTTTTGGCGGGACCGGAGTTCAAACTCACGATCTTGCACTTGCCAGGCAGGCACGTAAGAGTCTTTGAGAGCTGAGAAAAAAAAAAAAAGTCCTCTTCTGTATTAATAGAAGTGACAGCCACATAAGCAGTATGATGAGTTCATCCTCCCGGGAAAGGAGTCTCCCATGCTTCACTAATCTCCTTGAATCCAAAGGCAGCCTGTCCTGCTGGACTGGGTGGCACATGCCTGGAGCCCCAGCACTTGCAAGGCTGAGGCAGGAGGATAGCCCGCTTGTGTGCCAGAGTGAGTTTAAAGTCAGCCTGAGCTACGCAGTGAGTCCCTGTCCCAAAACCAACTGAACTATCAACCGGTCTCCCCTGCAGGAGAAAACTCCACAAGCTTCCGGCTTGTCTCAGACAGAATTCCTTATCGTAGCGTGGAATGCTGACCGCTGCGCAATGTCATCTTTCTGGGTCTTTTCGGTCTCAAGCTCATTCTAAATCCTGGCTTCATAGAAGACAGTCATTCTTAGAAAGCCCGGTGCTCTGCAGACAGGAAATCCTGGAAGGCTGGAGTTCAAAGCGCCTGTCCCCAGGAATCAATAATGCTTGGCAAACATGCAGTTTGGCAGGAAGAACAAGGATATGTAATTGAACAAAGCGCATTTCTATGCATGAATCTGTTTTACTGCTTTCTGGCATGCAGGATTAGTGTAACTGCCAGCTTTCTACAATAGTTATGAAGTTATTTTGCTTACATAGTTTGAACTCTCAAAATATTCAGGACTAGTGTAATATGTTACCACATAGCTTCAACTTAAAACCATGGATTACACTAATCCAGTTATTTATTTAAACTATGGTTCACTTTACCTGCTGAGTTTCCTTTCCTATGTAAATAGAATGCTGCTCACGCGTGTTCAAAACATACCCCTCCCCAGAGCTGGCCCATCTCACCATGTCCAACAATGGGCTAAAGCTCTCACCTTGAAGAGTCATTGTGCCCTTCTGAAGTCAAATCCCAGGTGACCATGGGGTTCCCAACCCACCTGCAAAGAGCCGGGGCTCTCTGGAAGATGCCCCTCGCAGCAGAGGAGCTAGACTTTCCCATTCACTTAAGCTGCGTGATGAAGTAACCATGTGGCGTTTCACAAGTCCTATCTTTTCTGCCCACTTGGAACTACACCAAAGAAAGATGGGAAACTTCAGCTTGCAGCTCAGAATCTGACCTTCAAACTCTGGTCTGACTTACATGAGAGGCGGGGTCAAAGGAAACATGCCATCTCTAGGGAGGGGAAGGCATCTGCGAGTATCTGTCCTTGTATTATATCTTAGCTTGTCTTTTTTTTTTTTTTTTTTTGTCTTTTTGAGACAGGATCTTGTTATGCAGTTCAGGCTGGCCTTGAGCTCACTTTTGTAGCCCAAGCTGGTCTCAAACTCACACTGATCCTCCTGCTTCAGCCTCCCAAATGCTGGAGTTACAGGTATGTGCCACCAGGCCCAGCTTTTAGCTTGTCTTTTGAGGCTATGTTTTGCTATGTAGCTCAAGTTCAGTCCTAGCCAGAGCAACTTAATGATTTAGAAAGGTCCTGTGTCAAAATAAAAATAAGAAAGGGCTACAGATGTAGCTCAGTGCAAAGGTTGTGGGTTTAATCCCCAGTACCAAACACATATACACATAAATAAGCAAAAATGCCTGTGCCTTAGCAGGAAGCCCTAAACACTAAACCTTCAGTTCTGAGGGAACTGAAGACAAGCAAAGTTGTTTTTTTTTTTTTCAGAACTGGGGATTGAACTCAGGCCCTTGTGCTTGTCATGCAAGTGCTTATTCTTCTGAGCTATCTCCTCAGCCCTGACAAGTTAAGTATTTCTGAATATTGGATTTTACTTTGAAACTGCCATAAGCCAAAGCCCATCCACATATAAAGAAAGGACTTTGTTGCATTGAATTGCAGTCTCAGTTTGCTAATGGATTCCTTTGATCTCTGGGAATACCCATTTTTATCTTTAACATGGGACACAGCCTCTTTGCAGATTTATTGTGTGGAAAATGCATTAAACTATCTGCTGCCTATTATGGACTTAATAAGAGGTCATTGATTTAATTGATGGCAATGTCTTTCTAAACTTTTCTGTGATTGTTAATTATACAATTTGTTTTATTTTTAAATTAACTTTATTGGTGGTATGTTTTAGATGTACAAATGATCCTATTCATTATGTACCTGTAATGATCTATCTTTTTTTTTTTTTTTTGTCTTTTGAGACAGGGTCTTGCTATTCATTTCAGTCTGACCTTGAGCTCACTTTTGTAGCCCAGGCTGGTCTCGAATTCACACTGATCCTCATGCCTCAGTCTCCCAAGTGTGGGATTACAGGGATGTGTCACCATACCCAGCCTACCTACATGATCTATCTTGATTGATTGATTGATTGATTTATGTCTTTTTGGGACAGGGTCTCGCTATGCAGCTCAGGCTGGCCTTGAACTCATTTTCCTAGTCTAGGCTGGTCTCAAACTCACAGTGATCCTCCTACCTTGGCCTCCCAAGTGCTAGGATTACAGGTGTGGGACACCACACCCAGCCGATCCTTCTTTTTTTAAAAAAGAAAAACACTTTATTTATTTATTTATATTATGGCTGGCTCAGCCTGCCCTGGAGTAAGGCTGTCATATGTAGTGCCGGGGATCAAACCACAGTCCCTGCGGTTGCCTAAGCTTGCCTAAGCAGGTGCTTTAGACCACTGAGCTATCTTGCCAGCCCTATATCCTTCTTTATTACCCAAAACCCTCCCTCTGGTCAAACCCTCTTGCCCTCCTATTTATAGAAGTGTGATTTCCATATTTTCCCTTCTAGTCTCTTTTTTTTTTCTCTTTTCTTTCCTTCTCTTCTCACTCCCTAGATGGCCTTCCCATTTGAATATCTTCCTATTAAATAAGAATAATTTGAGCTAGAGATGTAGGAAAATGATGGTATTTGCCTAGCATGTGTAAAGGCGCAGGACTGGAAGGAAGGAGGGAGAGAAGGAAGGAAGGAAAAGAAAAGAAGTCTGAAGAATTTCACTGTGAAAAGTAGACATCATCAAGACCTGGAGAAGGCAAACATCATGACTGATGTTATGGTTTGTGTCAGGCGTTCCCCCCAAAGCCTCAGGCAGTCTTGGGCAGCTTCTGGAATTTGTGATTGGTTATTGTGAGTGTTGTGCTGCACCTCTCCTGGGGCAGGTGATTTGCATTTCTATGTAAAGAAGGAAGAGAAGTTAGCTGCTTGAGCCCCTGCCACTTCTCTCCCTTGGCTCCTGCTCTTTGCCTGCCACCATGAAATGTTGCCCTCTGCCATGTGCCGCTCTGCCTTGGGGCCAGCTGAATATGGACTGAAACCTCCAGTAACTGTGAGCTAAATAAACTTTTCCTTCCCTCATTTTGGGTGTCGGGTGTTTGTCCCAGCAAGGAGAGAAGGGTAACTAAGACAAACGAAAATCAAACTACCAGGGAAGTACTTCAAAAAATTCACAACTGGGATCTCATCTTATTGAAAAGCTTTTGCATGCCAGGTGTGGTGGTGCATCCCTGTAATCCCAGCACTTGGAAGGCTGAGGCAGGAGGATCGGTGTGAGTTCGAGACCAGCCAGGGCTACAAAAGTAAGCTCAAGGCCAGCCTGAACTGCATAGTGAGACCTGTCTCAAAAAGACAAAAAAAAAAGGGCATGTCAGATGCATATTCACTTCTCAGAGGAAGAAATACAAATGCTAAGTAAATACACTTAAAAAAATGCTCAACATCATTGATTATTTGAGAAATGCAAAGTAAAACATCACTGAGATTCCATCTCACCCCAGAAAGAATGGCTGTCATGAAGAGGTCAACGGTAACAAATGCCGATGCACTGGGGGAAAGGGAACATTTCTCCACTGGTGGTGGGAGTGCAGACTGTACAATCACTGCAGAGATCAGTGTGGAGGTTCCTCAAAAAGCCAGCATTGGAGGTCCCATTCGAGCCAGCTATTCCCCTCCTGTTTATTTTTCCAGAAGAACTGAAAACAGATATATCTCAGCAATATATTTGTGCACCAATGTTTATAGCAGTGGAATTTTTTTTTTTTTTATTACAGGGCTTGCAGGGTCTCACTACACAGATCAGACTCATAGCAATCCTCCTATTTTCAGCCTCCCAAGCACTGGGATTACAGGCATGCGCCATCACACCAAGTCTCAGTCACCTTCTCGGCATGCCCTGGAGCACGGCCGGCACAGCACACTTGGGATTGAACCCCAGTCACCGAGCTCTGCCTAAGCAGGAGCTTTAGTCCACTGATCTATTTGGCAGGCTGAACAACTATTTTGAAGATAACATTGTGCGATAATACAACAGTTGTTGAATTTCTATCATCTTATTTTTTAAAATTCTGAGTTATTTCTAATGTTTTGTTATTTTTGTTCTCTTTAAAATACAAAATAGAGCCAGCCGGATAGCTCAGCTGACTAAAGTGCCTGCTTAGGCAGAGCGCAGCAGCCAGGGTTCAGTCCCCAGCATTCTGTGCAGGCCCTGCTCCCCAGGGTGCCCTGAGATGACTGGGCGTGGTGGCGTACACTTATAATCCCAGCACTTGGGAGGCTGAAAACAGAAGAATCACTAAGAGTACAGTCTACATAGTGAGACCCTACGGACCCTGTAGACCCAGTACAGAATATGTTAAAAAAAAATACAATAAAAAATAATGAGGTATTTGAAAATGGCCTATTCTAAAACTGCAAAGATGAGAGCTTTATTTGGTTTTATACTTATTTATTTGTTTTTGGCCTTTTGAGACAAGATCTCACTATGCAGTTCAGGCTGACCTTGAGCTCACTTTTGTAGCCTAGGTTGATCTCAAATTCATCACACCAATCCTCCTGCTTCAGCCTCACAAGCGCTAGGATTACAGGCATGTGCCACAAGGCCCAGCTTTATACATTATTTGATGTGTAAAATTTTAGTATATTGATATAGTGAGACCCTGTCTCAAAAAAACAAAAAAAAATGTATATTATGTTTTTTTTTGTTGTTGTTTAGGTTTTCTACCAATTTAATTTTCTTTAAACCTAGCTTTTCAAACTGAGCTACAGGCGTATGTAAATTGTTTGTTGAGACAGGAGCTCATTATGTAGTTCGGGTTGGTCTTAAAAACATGAAGATCCTCCTGCCTCAGCCTCAAAACACGGAACCAACAATGAAGCTGTTTCACATCCAGGAGTGTGCTGTGATTGGCTTGAGCAGCCCCCATATCCATTCCTAATTCTGGGACAGAAACAGCTTGTGATGAGTGGGGAGTTGGTCATGGTGAGGAATGTGTACACCACATGAGCAATATATGTACTCAATCTCTCTCAAGTTAATTGAGGAGATAGCTCCATGGCACAAGTGCCTGCCTGGCAAGTGCAAGGTCATGAGTTTGAACCCCAGTCCCCCCACACACAAATCAGATTAATTCTTAAATACAAGCACATCATTGATCTAAAATCCCTATAATTTTTTCTGTTTGGTTTTATTACTTGAAGTGTATCTTTAGGCTGGCAAGATGGCTCAGCAGTCTAAAGCGCCTGCTTAAAAAAGCTTAGGCAACTGCAGGGACCGCAGTTTGATCTCTGGCACCACATGCTGTGCCAGCTGTTACATTAAATAATAAATAAAATTTAAAAAATAAGGTATATCTTTCCAGGCTGATCTTGGTGACACGTGCCTATAATCCCAGCATTCAGGAGGCAGAGGCAGTAGGATCACCAAAAGTTCAAGGCCAAGGGCCAGCCAAATAGGTCAGCATATTAAAGTTCCAGCAAGCAAACTGGGACTGGGTGAGGTGATGTGCGCCTGTAATCCCAGTTCTTGGGAGGCTGTAAACGGATGCATCGAACATGGGCCAGGGAGATAGCTCAGTAGAATAAGCACTCTCCTGATAAGTGCAGGGTCCTGAGTTCAATCCCTGGTGCCAAGAAAAAAAAAGTGATGAGTCCAACCTTTGGGCCGGCAAGATAGCTCAACAGTCTAAAGCACCTGCCTAGGCAAGCTTAGGCAACCGCAGTTCAATCCCCAGCACCACATGCTGCGCCAGCCCCACTACCAGGACAGGCTGAGCTGGCCATAACATAAATAAATAAACAAACAAACAAACAAATAAAGTTTAAAAAAAACAAAACAGACGGGTCACTATGACTCCAACCTAGTAGTGAGACCCTGAACATCCTGTAGATCCTTCCCTAAAAAAAATTAAAAAGTTCAAGGCCAGGTTGAACTTCAAGTGAGTTCAAGACCAGCCTGAACTACATAGGGAAAACCTATCTCAAGAAAAAAATATCTTCCCAAATAATTTCAGTTTGTCTTTGAAAGTTCATAAGAATGTTTGTTTATTTAATTTACTGATGAATACTAGGGTCTTTATTTTATTTTTTTGCGGGACTGGGATTTGAACTCATGACCTTGCACTTGCCAGGCAGGTACTTGTGCCATGGAGCTATTTCCCCAGCCCCAAATACTAGGGTCTTAAAGACAACAAGTATCCCTATGAAGGGAACTTTCAGTTAGCTCAGTGGCTTAAGCATCTGTGCAGACAATACCAGCCAGGCATAGGGGATGGCAGTTAGATCCCCATACCCATCCTTAAGGCAGCCTGAGCCAGCCCAAAAAAAAAAAAAAATCCTTATCAACTTTTGGAGCTGAGGAGATAGCTCAGTAGAATGAGCACTTGCCTGGCGAGTGCAAGGGCCTGAATGCAATCCCTGGTTCCACTAAAAAAAACCAAAAACCTGAGAAACACACACATTGCTCTTCTGAATCTCTTCTTATTCAATGTCACTTCAAGTCCAGGTTTACCTCTCTGATTGTCTATTATTGATTAAGACAGGGTCTCCCTATGTAGCCCAGGCTGGCCTTGATCTTGAGGTGATCCTCCTGCCCCAGTCTCCTGAGGGCTGGGATGACAGGCATGTGCCTGTCACGCTGGCCAAAGGATGGCCCAAAACCAGCTCCTACGGCTGGGTGCGATGGTGCACACCTGCCATCCCAGCTTTCATGAGGCTGACATAAGAGAACACTGCAAGTTTGGGGCCAGCCTGGTACACAGCCAGGCCTTGTCCCAAAACACAAACAGGGCCAGGGAGATAGCTTGGTGGTCTATGTGCCTGTCTAGCAAGCACCAGGACCGAGGTTTGATCCCCAGTTCCATATGCCATGCTGGCCCCCCAGGTGCACTGTGTCAGCCCCAAAACTGGACATAGGTGGCACACACCTATAATGCCAGCATTGTAAAGCTGAGACAGGAGGATCACTATGAGTCTGAACTGCATTGGCAGACTCTGTACCAAATAATTAATTGATAAATAAATAAATAACAAGTAACACTCAGAGAGCTCATCTGTCCAGAGGGCCCTGGACAAGTGGCCCTCAGATTCTAGACCAGAACAAGTTCACTCCCTCATGAACTGAAAGACTTCATTTGCTAACAGTGAAAAGTGAGTCAGCGCTGCTGTCTTTTCTGTCTCTGTCTGCAGGAAATTCAGAGCTGGTCACATGCATATTTGTAGTAGTTTTTCTCATCTGATTTTTCTACTTTATAGTTTTTTTTTCTCTTTCCTCACAGATACTTGGTCATTTTATTTCTGTTATTATATTTGTGGTTTATGATAGCCCGCTTTCCATTGTGACACACTGGGAGGCTGAGTCAGGACAATCGCAAGTTCAACCCCAACTTAGCAAGTTATGAGAGACCCCGCCTCCAAATAAAAAATACAAAAGGGTAGCGCTGGAGCTCCCTGTGAAAGTCTTGGGTTCAACCTCAGTATTACAATAAACAAAATAAGACCTCCAATGTATAGACTGTGAATTCATAATGCAGATTCACTTGTCCTTTTCCTGCCTAACAAGAATCGGAGCTCCTTCTTGGAGTCACTGTTCTGAAGCCTGGTGCTAACAGCAAAAGTCCAAGTCGGCCCCGAAGCCCTGTCCTCAAGCCATATCCTCTCATGGCACCCACAGTCTCCTCTAGTCAGCTGGTGTGCTTGTTGCAGTTTAGCAGCCCCCTTGGAGATAAACTGCTATAAACACACAGGTTTCTCCTGGCCCAGAGGCCCTTCTGTTCACACCGTGGTCCAAGGCTTTGATCTTTCCACCTTTTCGCTATCCAGCACAGAATTACTAGAAATTCTCTCACACCCAAAGCCTTAACCAGGCATTGCTTACATGCATCTTTTTAATTTGCTTTACTTATTTATGCTATGGCCTGCTCAGCCTGCCCTAGGGGTGGGGCTGGCACAGCATGTGGTGCCAGGGATCTAATCACGGTTCCTGGCCAGGGATCCAATCGCGGTTCCTGCCTAAGCAGGCGCTTTAGACTGCTGAGCCATCTCACTGGCCCAGCATGCATCTTTTGGTAGTGAGGAATTGAAACAAGGGACTTTACTCTGAGCTACATCACATTCCTTTCCTTATTTTATTTGTTTATTTATTTATTTACAGACAGGATCTTACTAAATCACTAAATTATCCAGGTTGGGTTTGAAATTGCAATCTTCTCGTCTCAACCTCCGAGTTCTGGGATGATAGATATGTATTGCTAGGCCTGGCTTTCGTTAAGTATTATTCCTTCAAAGTAAGCTTCCAAAGACAAAGCTTGCTGAATGGAATGGAAAATAAACTTAATGCTGTTTATTTCTCTTAACTTGTGCTGGGCTGGTGAGACAGCTCAGCGGTCTAAAGTGCCTGCTTAGGCAAGCTTAGACAGCCGCAGAGACTGCAGCTCGATCCTGGAACCACAAGCTACACCAGCCCCATCCCCAGGGCAGGCTGAGCCAGCCATAATATAAATAAATAAAATTTACTTATGCTAATTATAAACATTCTAAAAGAATAATTTGTGTAATAAAACAAGGGTACACCTCCCAAAATCAAACTTTAGATCTAATACAGTTTGCAAACAAATTTGCATTTTTTCCTGAGCACCATTTTCTTTTCTTCTTTTTTTTTGTCTTTCTGAGACAGGGTCTCCCTATGCAATTCAGGCTGGCCTTGAGCTTACTTCTATAGCCCAGGCTGGTCTCAAACTGATCCTCCTGTTATGGCCATTATTTTAATCTTTCAGTATCAAAGTGTATATGAACCTGACTCAGAACACTGATAATTTGATTACTCTTTCATTACAGTGGCAAAAAAAAAAAAAAACGAGTAAGAAATGAAGTGGGTTTCTTGTTTTGTTTGCTTTTAATATTAGGGTTTCAATCTGGGGCCCTCACATTGAGCTAGATCCTCAGCCCTTTCATATTTTTTATTTTGATACAGGGGTCTCCCTAAGGTGCCCAGGCTGGGCTTGAACTTACAATTCTCCTGCCTCAGCCACTCAGAGTGCTGGACTCCCAGGCGTGTTCCAGGATGCGTGGCAGAAACGGAGAATTACGAAATCAACACCACAGCAGCGGCGATCAGAAGCCTGTTAATCCTCCCAGCCAAACGCCTGTCAGACGTCTCTCACCACCCACGAGGAGCATTGAGTGTGGGCTGATTAAATACAAGCAACTTAACTGCCTTATAAGACAGTTCAGCCCTGCGAGGTGGAGAGGAGCAGGAGGGGGAGCCAGAGAGGAGAAAATCACCGGAGTATATGGGACCCGGGGCGCCAGATTTCTATAAGCTTCGGACTAAAGTCATCATTAGGAGATTTGCAACAGGGAGGGGGGTACCCAAATAAACCAGGCAGAGGGGCCAGGGATGACAAAGTGAACTCCTTCACTGTGAGGCCTAGGCATTTCCGATCCCCCACCCTTGCTAGGCATGGCAGTGCTCACCTGTACTCCCAGTGCCTGGGAAGCTGAGGCAGGAGCATCTCCATGACTACATACAAACACCAAACAAAACCAAAACAGGCCAAGCCATAGCTCGCTGTAGGCTGTGGGACCACAGCGCTGGCTCTGCCGCCAGGCCTGGGCGTGGGTGGGGGCAGCACACGCTCAGACGTTTGCACAGCATGACGCGACACTGTGACGCACTATACATAATGTTACCGGCTGTTGAGCAAGAGCTGGCTGGGCATAGCACGCACTGTGGAAAAGTCGTCCGGTCTGTACAGTGACAAGCACCACTCTCGACCGAGCCCAGCGCCCCCGGCCTGTTTGGAAAGGGAAGGCGAGGCCGAGCTGCGCCTCGCACCAGGGTGGCTGTGGGCCAGCACCTGCCTGAGCTCCACCCCACGCCGCCGCCCGCTCTTCCCCAAGGACCTTCGCGCAAACCTTGAGCGTCTTCCCTTTTGGTGCCTTTCCTCGCCCAGGCTGAGCCCACCATGATCACACCCCTCACGGGGCAGCACTGCGCCTCGCACGTGTGCGTTCTCTTCGCGTCCCCTCCCTCGGTCCCTGGGTTCCCTTTGCAGAAGCTCTGTCTTCGCCGTCTGCAGCTTCCGACAGGAAGATGGAGCGGACGCTGCCTGGGTCCTGTGACCCGCAGGCGAAGGGCTGTGCTTTCCTGGCTGCCCAAGGAGTGCGTGGCCCAGGTGTGAGCGGTTGAACCAGTGTCTGGCTGGCACGGCGGAAGCAGCAGTAGCCACGACCCCCGCGACGGGCGCGACCCGCTGCGGCGCAGGCATCTGACACAGGCTGGGAGGCTGAGGAGACGTCCTTAAAAAAGTCTTCACCGTACCTATCTTTTTTTTTTTTTTCACTGTACCTATCTGGAAAGAAATGCATTATTTAGGGGCCGGGCAGACAGCTCAGTAGACTAAGTGCTTGCCTGGCAAGAGCAAGGGTCTCAGTTCAAGTCCTGGTTCTGTAAAAAATAAGTAAATGAATAAATAAGTACAAATGTACTACTTAATTTTGATTTTTCTTTTTAAACTTTAATATTATGGCTAGCTCAGCCTGTCCTGGTGGTGGGGCTGGCGCAGCATGTGGTGCTGGGGATTGAACCACAGTCTCTGCGGTTGCCTAAGGAGACACTTTAGACCCCTGAACTATCTTGCTGGCCCATCTTTAACCTGTTTTCAATTGGTACATTTTACTTTATTTTATTTATTTATTTTTGTCGTTTTGAAACAGGGTCTCACTATGCAGTTCAGGCTGGCCTTGAGCTCACTTTTGTAGCCCAAGCTGGTCTCAAACTCACATCGATCCTCCTGCCTCAGCCTCCCGAGTGTTGGGATCACAATTGTGCGCCACCACACCCGGACATTGGTGCATTTTAGATATGCATAATAGCACTCACAGAGGGAATGTGCCCCTATGCACGATATCGCTTGCTTTTTCTTCCCCCGCATTTCCCTCCCCTCTCCCTGTTACTTTCTTCCCCTCTTAATTCTCTAAAGCTTCGTTTCTATTTTTTTTCCTTCTATTTTCTTCTTGTTGTTCCTTCCTTTCCCCCATCCTTGTCTCCTTTCCCCCATCCTTGTCTCCTGTTCTTTCTCCTTTGAACATTTTCTCCTCATTTTCCAGTATCTATTATACATTTTGGTCCTTATTTACACTTTCAGTTTCTCAACCTAGGGAGACACTGTGAGTCTGGTGCATTTCACTTAGTGTGGTATCAAGGTGCATCCACTCAGCTGGAAAAGTGTCAAGGTTATCCTCCTTTATGTTAGAGTACTGCTCCATTATATATATATATATATATATATATATATATATATATATATATCCTTTTTATCTATTCAGTGATTGATGTGCATTTGGGCTGTTTCCAAGATTTAGCTATTAGAAACTGTGCTGGTATAAACATGTTCTTTTTTCTTTTTTTTTTTTTTTTGCGGGACTGGGGTTCAAACTCACGACCTTGCACTTGCCAGACAGGCACTTGTGCCACGGAGCTATCTCCCCAGCCTGTGCTGGTATAAACATGGATGTGCATATAGTACTGTGGTTTGATGCTTCTAATTCTCTTGGGAAGGTACCAAAAAGAGGAAGAGCTGGGTCAAATGGAACATCTAGTTTGTTTCACTGATGGATTGACTGATTTTGCAGAATCTTCACACTGATTTCCACAGTGGTTGCACCTGTACACATGCCTACCAGGCGTGAAGGTTTCCTTTTTCCCACAGCCCTTGTAGCATTTGTTATTGGTTGATTTCTTTTTTTATTAACATGATGGCCGGCTCAGCCTGTCCTGGGGGTGGGACTGGTGCAGCATGTGGTGCCGGGAATCAAACTGCGGTTACTGCGGTTGCCTAAGCTTGCCTAAGCAGGCCCTTTAGACCTCTGAGCCATCTTGCCAGCCCCAGTAGGTTGGCTGTTTGACGATAGCCCTTCTCTCTGGGGTGAGATGAAATCTTGGTGTTTTAATTTGCGTCTCTTGAATGACCAGTGATACTGGACAGTTTTTCATATATTTATTGGACATTTATATTTTATCTGACAAGTGTCTATTCATTTCAAATGACCATGTTTGGATTTGGTCTTTAAATTTGGAGTATCTGATTTTTTTTGATATTATTAATTTCAATAAGAAAAAAATAGTAATGAGACAATTTCAGACCCCGTCAGTAGGACAGCCACAATAATCAATACAATGCTTATTGTTGTCTTCATAGTAGTTGTTCAGAGTACAAGATGCAGGCATAAGTTTTCTAAAGACTACTGATATAAATATTTCTTCTCATTGACGTAAGAGAAAATAGTTGTGTGTATAGTCCAATATTCCATAATAGCAGTGGGGTGGGTTATCAGCAGAACTGGCAATGTCAGAAGCTGTTGACTTGAGCCTTTTACAGCTCAACAAACTAATCTGGCTTTATTTTATTTATTTATTTATTTAGTCTTTTTGAGACAGGGTCTCACTATGCAGTTCAGTCTGACCTTGAGTTCACTTTTGTAGCCCAGGCTGATCTTGAACTCACAGCGATCCTCCTACCTCAGCCTCCCAAGTGCTGTGATTACAGGTGTTGGCTTTACTTTTTTTTTTTTTTTTAATTTTATTTATTTATTTGTTTGTTTGCTTGTTGTGTTTGTTTGTTTCTTTTATTTTTATTTATTTTGTGGCTGGCTCAGCCTGCCCTGGTGGTGGCGCTGGCGCAGCATGTGGTGCCAGGGATCGAACCGCAGTCCCTGCAGTTGCCTGAGCCTTCCTACGCAGGCGCTTTAGACCACTGAACCATCTCGCTGGCCCAGTTGTTGGCTTTTCTTTTTATGCCTCATGGTTAAACTTTTCTGCTGGGTGGTTAAGGCCAAGTTAAAGCAAGACCTATATAACAAAACATGTAACTTTTGTATCTCCCAAGGTCAGTCAAATCCCTTCAGGATTTACCTTGAAACCACGTACAGTGTTTTGTAGAACTTTTGTCAGCGTCCGCCATCTAGATGAGTCATAGCCATTGCTTGACCAGTTTACTCTCTGTGAAAGCCTGAGAGAATGTTATCTCTGTAGGTGACTCTCCTTAGGTAAACTGTACATCATCGATCCCTTTCCTCTGTGGCCCCATAATCTCCTTGAATAGAAAATTTTGAACACCACTGAGTTATAGGATGTTACAGCTCAGGTTCTCTTGTATCCTGAGTCCTCACTGACCTTGAAGGGCTAGGGCCAAAATATTGGCTATTCTTATTGCCCTTATTTTTCTCTAATTTTTTTGGTGTGTAAACTTAAGTTCTTAACCCTGCAGAAGAGAAGCTTACTGTATGTATGTGTGTATGTATGTAAGTATGTATGTATATATGTATGTATGTATGTATGTATGTATGTATGCATATTATGGCCAACTCAGCCTGCCCTGATGGTGGGGCTGGCACAGCATTTGGTACCAGGGATCGAACTGTGGTCCCTGAGGTTGTGTAAACTTGTCTAAGCAGGCACTTTATACTGCTGAGCCATCTCACTGGCTCCAGAGGCATGCATATTTATGAACGTTACCTCTTCGTCTTGAACTTTCCCTTCACCAGTGTGTAGTGGCCTTCTTTATTTCATTTGATCAATCTTGGTTTGAGTTCAGACTCTCTGAAAACAGGATTGCTACCCCTGCTTTTTTACGAGGTGCTGGGGCATGTAGTATTATTTTCCATCCTTTGACTTTCAACCTATGAATTTGTTAATGAGTTAGGTGTTTTTTGTTGTTGTTATTAGGTTTTTGACATGTGCAGTTCTTTTTATTTTATGTATTTATTATGGCTGGCTCAGCCTGCCCTGGGGGTGGGGCTGGTGCAGCATGTGATGTTGGGGATTGAACTGCAGTTCCTGTGGTTGCCTAAACAGGTGCTTTAGACTGCTGAGCCATCTTGCCAGCCCCCAGGTGTTTCATTTTTTCTTTTTTTTTTTTTTTGTGGGACTGGGGTCAAACTCATGATCTTGCACTTGCCAGGCAGGCTCTTGTGCCACAGAGCTATCTCCCCAGCCCCTATGTTTCTTGTATACAGCATATTGTTGGATTTTGCTTCCTCATACTCTGTGCCAGTCTATTTCTTTTATCAGAGAATTAAGTCCATTTACATTAATGGTTATAATTGAAATGTGTTGAGTTATGTTTTGTTTTTGTTTTTAAATTTTATTTATTTATTTTATTTATTTGTTTGCTTGTTGTGTTTGTTTGTTTCTTTATTTATTCATTTTGTGGCTGGCTCAGCCTGCCCTGGTGGTGGCGCTGGCGCAGCATGTGGTGCCGGGGATCGAACTGCAGTCCCCATAGTTGCCTGAGCCCTCCTAAGCAGGCGCTTTAGACCACTGAACCATCTCGCCGGCCCTGTTGACTTATGTTTGACATGTTTTTTACCTACTATTGTTTTTCCCTTTTTCTCCTGTGTTTGATTGGTTGCCCTATTTGGTGTGTTCTTTCTGTTTTTATTCGTAGAGTTTGGGTCATTTTTGTCCCTCTCTAAAATATCTTCTGGTAGTCTGTGTAGGCTTGGCTTTGTCATTTCTTTAGTTGTTCTTTGTCATGGAAGTATTTCACTTCTCCATCAAACTTGAAAGATAAGCCGGGCATGGTGGCGCATGCCTATAATCCCAGCACTTGGGAGGCTGAGGCAGGAGGATCAATGTGAATTCGAGACCAGCCTGGGCTATAAAAGTGAGCTCAAGGCCAGCCTGAACTGCATAGAGAGACCCTGTTTCAAAAAGACAAAAAAAAAAAAAAATTGAAAGACATTTGTTTTCATAGAGGACTTGAAGCACTCTGTTCCATGCTCTTCTTGACTTCATGGTTTATGAAGAGAAATCTGCCATTATTCTGATGGGTTTTCCTTCAAACGTGATCTGCTTCTTTTCTATAGCTTTTTTTTTTTGGCGGTACCAGGGTTTGAACTTAGGACCTTGTGCTTGCCAGGCAAGTGCTTATTCTACTGAGCTATCTCCTCAGCCCTACTTCTTTCTCTTGTCTTATTGCTCTAGCCAATGTCTTCAGATCTATATTGAATAAGAGTATGACAGTGGATATCCCTGCCTTGTTCCTGATTTCAGAGTACAAGCTTTCAGGTTTTGGCCATTTAGTGTAAGGTTAGCTGTTGATTTGTCAGAGATGGCTTTTACCAGATTAAGATAAAGACCATCTATTCCAATTTTCTTATCATGGTCATGAATTTCTACAGAAGTTATCATAGAAGTATCTTATTTTTCCACTGATTTTATCCCTATAGACCCTGTACTAAATATATAAAGAAAAAGTAAAAGATATTTTGCAGGCTAGATCAATCTGGGCTGGAGCTTGTTTTCTGTTAGGGTTTGAAATACTTTACTTCATTTCTCTTTGACTCTAAGGTTTTTTGAGAAGTCTATTGTGATTCTAAAGAGTTTTCCTTTTTCTTTTTTTGTCTTTTTAACACAGGGTCTTGCTATGCAGTTCAGGCTGGCCTTGAGCTCACTTTTGTAGGGCTGGTCTCGAACTTGCGTTGATCCTCCTGCCTCAGGCTTTCAAGTGCTGGGATTACAGGTGTGCGCCACCATGTCCGGCCTCTTTTCTTGAGGGCAATCTTGTCTTCTAAATCTGATATTCTGTCCTCATGTTGACATATTCTGCTTTCTATATTTTCTTTCTTTCTTTCTTTCTTTCCTTCTTTCTTTCTTTCTTGCAGGACTGGGGTTTGAACTCACGATGTTGCACTTGCCAGGCAGGCACTTGTGCCACGGAGCTATCTGCCCAGTCCCCTCCATATTTTTGATGGAATCTTTAGGATATGTTTGAATCCATTTCATGGATTCCATCTTCTTTATTTTGTGTGCATCATTTTCCTCATCTCTTCTCTCTTTATCTGTTTCTGTTGTAGAGTCACCAAGCACACCTTTCATTACGGTCATTATCCTCGTTATCTGAGAAATTATTATTATTTTTTTAATTTTTATTTTATTTATTTATTTGTTTGCTTGTTGTGTTTGTTTATTTATTTATTTTGTGGCTGGCCCAGCCTGCCCTGGTGGTGGGGCTGGCGCAGCATGTGGTGCCGGGGATTGAACCGCAGTCCCTGCAGTTGCCTGAGCTTTCCTAAGCAGGCACTTTAGACCGCTGAACAATCTCACCGGCCCCTGAGAAATTATTTCTGATTTGATTTTTTTCTACAGTTGGGCAAACATGATAGCTCAGCAGTCTAAAGTGCCTGCTTAGGCAACCACAGGGACCTCGGTTCCATCCCCAGCACCACATGCTGTACCAGCACCCCCCCCCCTTCCCCCAGTGCAGCTGAGCTGGCCATAACATAAATAAAGTTAAAAAGAAAAAAGAAAAAAAAGTTGTTTTTTTTTTTTTTCTACAGTCTCATTCATCAGCTTTGTTACTTGTAAGAACATGTGGCTTTAGAAATTTTCTCGTCTCATTGCCCCTTGGGTTTGCCTTTGGTGATCTGGACATCTGGGGTTACATCTTGCTTAAATGTCTTCTCATTGTTCTAATTTTGTTTTAGTTTAATGTTTGTAAATCGCTTATAGCAGGTAGATTTATTGCTAGAATTGAGAACCATTAGGAAATAACTGCTTCTCAGAAGTGTCTGCCAGGTTTATCTGGTTTTCACATCTTGAGTCTGTAGGAAGATTTCACCTCTTCAGTTCACTGGAGCCTAGAAGCTGCTGCCTACTTGGCCCAGCCCGCTGTCCTGGCCCGTAGCATTGTTTATGACCCTTAGGCTGTCTCAGTCCTGCTAGACCTGAAAGAACATCTGATTAGAACAATTATGTCACCTGGGCTAAAGTAGGACAATCGGCAACACTAGCATGAAGCAGCCTACAAAATTACAAACTGTGGTAACTAATAATTTGCTACCATTGGTCTAGGGAGATAGCTTAGTAGAATAGCAGTAAAATTAGCACTTGCCTGGCAAGCACAGGGTCCTGAGTTCAATCCCCTGTACCACAAAAAAAAAAAAAAAAAAAAAAAAAAAAAAAAAAAAAAAAAAAAAAAAAAAAAAAAAAAA